>CABFOW010004898.1:38285-49673 GCA_902141385.1 Timema californicum | reverse complement strand
CACTCCTCACCAAGATGACGTCGTGCGCAGTAGCGGACGAAAACGAAGAGCCAAATGACTTCACCTCTTCTTTCTTCACATCGCGGGTATATTCTATATTGGTCGACACCCCCTGCATGAGACCGACAAGTAATATGGTTGGCGAGATCGTTATATTTTATTGCAGTGTTTTGTGGTGTTTTTGGATGCTGGTTCACACCTTGTTAATAGGAAATAATACAGTCCACAAAGTTTTGTTAAAGTTGCAAGCAAGGTAACGATGCTGAAAGTCCAGTTAAGTCCATAGTTTCAACATTTAGTTTTTAGCACATATTTATTAAATGTACGTTTTTATTGTTAGGTGGGCTATGTGTAAGAAAAGGCGTTGGCTTTAACTTTGCCCAAATAAAAAGGATATTATTATTATTAATATTATTTATATTAAATAAATATTACCTATGGCAACTTTATTATCATGGAGATTTCTAGGTGTGCCCTTTTCTTTGTCAAACTATTTATTTGTTCATCGACAAAAATAATGTAAAAAAAATTACAAATTTAAGATATATTTTAAATTTTTTAGCTTTCCATGGTAAAAATAATTGCATATATCACTTCACTATGAACCATAACATTTTAAAAACGTTAATAAAATGGTGTGTTTCACTCTAAGCTTATATAAATTAATTTGTAATATTGTGAAATTGTGCCGTAATTGACGATAAAATAGTTCAAACTTAATATTTTTATTCAAACAATAGCATCGTATATGATAATGAAGATTGAACTGATTTGTATATGTTATCTCACTACGTTTACTATTCGATCGACAGTTTAAATATTTGACACTACTTAGTTTTTAGATCACACGTGAAGATAAAAAAAATTAGCAAGCTTTAATGGTCAGCTAGTTTCAATGCTGAAAGGACGAGATGGCTAAGTCTGTAGAAAACCAAGTAGAACAAACCAAAGTTCTGCCTCAATACGTTGCTGCGTTAGTCGGTAAGTTGATCCAAGTTTTTTTTAATCAATACATTTAAATTTTCAATGTTATGACTATTTACTGAAAGGCCCACAAGGGTGAGTTGGTTTACCTGCTTTGGGGGAATAACAGAAGTGTAGAAGGCAGGTACATCCAAAGTGCGGCATTGTTTGTAGGCTCTGAGACACATATGGCAACAACGCTTAATGACGTCAGGCTGTTCACATTAAACGACCAGACTCGAAACTCAATTACCACTTTTTAAATTAATTAGCACTACTGTATCGTTCAATTCTTACAGTTCGTTCATGAACGACTCGTCTCTCTTTCAACTTGGTTTGTATTATGTTTGCATCCTAACCAGCCTAACTAACCCAACCCATTAGTTTTATTAATTATTGTAATTGTTTTAAAGAGTAGGGAGGATGCATTACAACACAATTTTTTCGTTTTTCCACGTTATGTTGTTTTTTCCCCCGTGTTCGTTTTTGGTCCGTACCTTCGTGAGCTTCGATGTTCTTCGAGTTTGTACTAGCAAATAAATTGCGAAAAAAATTGGTCAGTGAATATTTCAGACAAAAAACTGTTTCTGTCACCTTTGAAAAAATGCTTTTTTTTTACTTTCTCTCAAACCCTTAGAGGAGAGGAATATTGTGGCCATAAAAATGTCTAGGTGTTGATTTTGATGAATTTAAACATTTAATGATCCCCATGAAATATAACGATTGTTTGTTTGAGTTTTAGTAGTTTTTTCTGCAAAGTTGCTTCGCATGTTCAATTTAGAAGGAAGGGTTAAATAACATTGTGAAATATGAATGAGGTTTTTCTTTAGGTTTATTGATTAGATAAATATTGTATCATTAATAAACCAATAGTTGCGGTGTTGTTATGTCAATTAATCCTACTAATATGTGCTTATGAACACTTTTTTTAAAAGTTTTACTATTCATTATTCTTGCTCAAGTGATCAGTGTTCGTTTTAACAATATATTATTTGTCTCCAAATATAAAGTAGACCACAGAGTAAATATTAATAAAACCCTTCACTTACTTTAATGGTCACTTGGACTGAGGCATCACTTCTCAATATATTAGACTGCCCGTTACAGGGGGGTTGGAGTTCAAATCTCGGTTGGGTGTACTGAGGGAGATACTCACTAGGTGTTTTACCTTTCTACCTCCACGCAAATGCAGTTACATCTTGTCTAAATTAAAACTTCCTCATCCCGAATACATAAGTTTGATTGGTACAATCGCATATAACTCGAAAAAGGTAGCAAAATGAAGTGCAAAATATACTAAAGGAAAACTTTATGGAATAAAAATTGTAGTTAATCAAAATTTGATGTATATTTTCCATTTTTTTATTCATTTGATATGTTTAACGTGCACTTTATAAACCAAAAGATTATATCAGTAAACCACTTATAAACTAACTTAAATCTAAAAGAGACACAAAATCCAGCACTCAGCCGTTAATTCATTTTAAAAGTGTAAACCTACATTCTAGCAATGATAAGGTTTTCGTGTATGTCAGGAATCAAACCCAAGGCCCTTAGCTCAGTAGATATACACGTTACAAACTAAGCTAAGGTGTTGGACTATTTGGTGTTAATTAATCATTGACAAACTCACAGACGATTACACTACATACTCGTAAATATGATGAGGGAAAATTTAATTGGTTATTAAATTTGAAATGTATTTTGGGTGTTTTGAGGTGTATGATGGCACGTGTAATTAGTTTCTAAGATGATAGGCAAGTTATAATATGTTTACTTCCTCGTAAAAAGAAATTGTTCTAATAGTGAAGATTGTCAACCTTGAGATGACGATTAATACTTAGTCGGTCTTGCCACCAAAACCCAAAAATCTTGGTCTTAAAATTCTGTCCACAGGATAAGAATAAAATTACTAATTTTAAACACTTTTCTTCTAAAAATATTAAATAAAATTGTTTTGCATGTTTTAAATATTAATAAATTTTCATAAATCAATTAATAGTAAATAGAAATTAAAACATGTTATGATAAAAATATTTAGCTATATTTATGTAATAAACTGAGACTATTTTATACAAAATTATAAATTAATTCAAAGGTGTAACTTTCATATTTGATTGCATTGAACTCAAATTATTGATATAATTCGATTTGAAAACTAAAAACTCATTTGAATCTTACAAAACTTAATAACTCGGAAGATTCAAATTTGAAACTTGAAGTTTTCGTACAGATGATTAGATGATGGTACATGATGTCCTTGCCCCCCAGCCAACTTGTTAGTCGCCTCTGTGGGATGCGCGATGTCGTGGACCTCACCGACTCTTCTCAAGATGGATAGCGGTGAGACGGACATCCCGGCTTCCTCCGACGAGAAATCATGGATCGGCTCCTTAACACCCCTCGGCGCTGTCTTCAGCCCGTTCCTGGCCGGATACACCGCGGACAGGTGGGGACGGAAGACCACGCTGATAGCCACGGCGTGTCCCGTCATCGTGGGTTGGGTTCTGATAGCCTGCGCCGAGCCTGCGCGGTCGATACCTCTCATTTACGTGGGCAGGATCATACACGGCTTGTGTTTGGGGGTGGCGTTCACCGTGATCCCTATGTACTGTGGGGAAATAGCTGAGGTGAGGAGCATAGTAGGATTCTGGTAGGAAGAAACTGTTGGTCAATATAAACATATGTTATGTATTGGATTGTTGCCAGGGTAAGCTGAATTAGTTTGAACTTAGCATGTAAGCTTTTATCATCATTCAGTAAAACACTCATCCACGGGAACTCGTTCCCATGGGAAGCGTGTGGAGCAGAGCATCTGTGTGATTGGTCTAATGTGAACATAGTGAGGTATCCCGTTTTATAGGTAAAGTTTTAAAAAGCTCTATTTACCGTGGCGACAATCCACAATGCTGCTGATAATATTATAAACAATGCCTGGATATGTTATGTTTTAGGAAATATTGAATAATTCTTACACCCGGTTCCTTCGATAATTGTTTAGTAAAACTCTATGTGAAACAGATTATTTCTGACTAAAACACGTCTCTCTCTCTCCTATAATATTCCTCAGGATAAAGTCCGGGGAGCCCTGGGCTCATTCCTCCAGATATTCGTCAGTCTAGGGAGCCTGAGTCAGTACGCGGTCGGCCCGTACGTCTCGTACCTAGTGCTGACCATCTTCTCCGCCACGGTGCCTTTCCTGTTCGCCGTCACCATGTGGTTCATCCCGGAGTCCCCCTACCAGCACGTCATGGCAGGGGAGGAGCAAAAGGCCCTGGAGGCGCTCCAGTGGCTCAGAGGGACCAGCGTTGAAGCCGTGAAGGAGGAGCTGGCCATAATAAAGGTAGGCATCCAGGGTAGATCGGTGAATTGCAGGAGTGGTGAACCGGAATGCCTGAATATGACATCTCAACCTTACATAAGTAGTGAATTACTACAACATCCCCGCTGAATTCTTGCGCTTCGTAGATAGCGTGCCTTTATGTTTTGATTCTCCCAGTATCTGAAATATATATATGGGCAACATAGCTATTATACCATTTTGTGGGAAGATTAGTTGATACTCGCTTACCACAGCCCAGGGAGCGCCCGGATTCCCTAATCCTAAATCCTTTCCGTGGATGCTGTTTCCAATGAGATGAGGTGATGGTGATAGTAAATATGAGAGAGTTTGGAACCAGTGTAAGCTATTAGTTTAACTCTAACCTGACTAACCAGACCCTGGTGAACATTGGTATAGTTCTACGTTCAGAAAAAAAAAATAACTATAGCATCAGCTGGGAATCGAACCCGGAACCCCTCGGGTTGGTAATCATGTGCGTGGACCTATATACAAAAGGACCGATTGCAGTTTATTATTCTTTTTTGAGTCAATGAACAGGAGCAAGCCAGATTATAATCTATTTCGATGCATTACAATCAGTCAAATATCAGAGAATTATTTTTTTAAGATATTTAAATATTGATAAAAAGTTAAATAACTATTTAGTTCACGTCTTGGCTGAATTTATTCCCCCCATCAAGTAATACTTTTGTTAAATCATAGACTAAGCTAGGATTAGTCCTTAGACACTCTAGAAATATTGTTACCTTCACGAATCTGGTATTATACCACAACACACTCAGAAGATACGGAACAGTAGCTTTGGACCCGGCTGAGGTAGAGAGAGTGGAGGCGTTTAGAATGGGACTTATACCAGTATCAGTGATGTTATGAGAGTATTAGTAATCTACTGGGAGATGTAATGTTTTATTGGAAGCTAGCCTATGTACGAGTGATTTGGTGTTCTTGAAAGTGGTTCATTAACAGGCACAATGAGCTAGTTGTTTTATAAGTGTTAAGTTTGATGAAGGAGTACAAGAGACCAATAGCCTGAACAAAAGTTTTACCACATAAAAGCGTCATGGTCGAGAGTATGAACTATGCACGTTTTCTGTGTCAGCTCCACATGGGTTCTAACGCCTTCTTAAGCTTCAAATATCTGTTGGTTTCGTGTTATGATCATAACATTTTGATATGTAATTTTTATCATGAATATTCAGGGTCCATACCTTATTTATTAACTATAAAAGATAATTTAGAAAAAGCCTATGATTGATTTAGAAGTTTTAAAAATAGGCCCTTTTTGCTTCGAGATTGGCAATAACGTGTAAAAAAAATCGTGGGTGACCAACAGTATATTTTATAATAAGAATTTATTATAAATTCTGTTGCTATAAAATACATGTTTACCTCCTAATAACACCGTTTGCTTTAAGTTCCATATGATAATGACTACGGTGTTAATTTACCTAAACATACATCCCTCATTCTTCGTCTTTTACAGGAAAATGTGCGAGAGAAAATGGAGAACAAGTCGACCCCTCGCGACCTCATCTCTACGAAGGCCTCCGTCACAGCACTATATCTCTCCATGGGCCTGTTGGGCCTGCAAATATTTACTGGTATCGACGCCATCCTTTTCTACTGTCAGGACATATTTGCGGCTAGTGGGGGTGATCTGGATTCTAGCGTATCCACCATCATCGTTGGCATGGTCATGCTCTTGGCATCGGCTTGCACCCCCTTCATCGTCGAAAGCTTAGGGAGAAGAATTCTGCTCTTGATATCTGCCGCCGGCATGGCAGTTTCTTTGGTAAGAACTTACATAGTAGACTATCTGGTGGGAAAGATCAGTCTAGTTATATATTCCAGAGCCATGGAACTACTTTGGTATGAACCATCTAAGTTAATCGTTATCAGAAAGATTATTCTATTGATAACAATAAGTGGCATGGCAGTTACTTTGGTAAGAACATCTTATTGATACTGTAGCTTACATTTTAGTGGGAGAAAGTTTCCTTGTAACTGATGGTTACCATTCTGATGGGAGAACATTTTCTTAGTAACTATTGTGTCTTCTCTCCACAATATCAGGATTTTGTTTGCATTTTTGGGGGGTTCTATCACTTTGAAACTTGAGGCAGCACCATGGTATAACTTTTGTTATCTAAGGCATTTCTATTTTGTGCTTGGGCTACCCCGAGTCCAAGGATTTTTAACTTGGGGTATTACTTAATTGCAAGTATAATCACAAACATCTCGGGCAGTGTGTTACAAAGTGTTGTTGTGTTTTTTTTATATTATTACGACGCTTCTTAATTTTGACTACTACCACACCACACTTTAAGGTCTTTACTTTTATAGTGAATAGATTTTATCTGGAGCTTCTCTACAAAAGACACACTTTATCTAGGGACATGATCTCAGTCGTCAAGTTGTAAAATAAGCTTATAAGTATCCACTACATGTAATATTCTTCATTACGCCTTAATTGAATATATACTCTAATTAAATATAGTTACATGCTCTCAGATTTTGTTTGCTAGTTTTAATACGATCAGTGGCGTGGCCAAGATAAGCAAAGTGTGTTGAGACTATATCTGTGACATATTCTTTCTCACTAGCTACCTATTTGATCAATGAAACAAAGCCTATGTCCTATATACCTCACATAGGAATGTGTTTCCATTGATAGCTGGCCAATGGGTGTTCTGATGAGCAATGAGAACAATTCACAGATACAGTTCAAACTAATTCTGCCAACCCTAGTAACAGTTCACGATACGCCAGTGAATCTGATCTTACAGCCCCTCTGAATAATCTGTAGGGGAATAACTTAGTTTGGAATTATGGATGAAATTACTCCACTCAGGCTAGATCTTGATTTGTTTATCAATCAGTCTTTCATAGTTCCCACAAAAAGTTCAGGGATAACTTTTAAAATGTATTTATCAGTTTAAAGGTAAAACCGCTTTTATTATCTTAATCTTTCAAATACTTCTATGAGATCTCAGTCTTCTTGAAACTTATAATTCAATTTTCTGACCTGTGCTGGGGTCCGGGGTTCAATCCTCGGTCCCGGCACAGATTTATCTGATTACGAAACCCTTCCTTCACCTCTGACAAGACATNTTATCTGATTACGAAACCCTTCCTTCACCTCTGACAAGACATCTTGTCAATTTGGGGAATGACAGATCTCCATCGTGGTTCGGATTCCACGTTAAACTGTAGGTCCTCCATTTCATCTCACAATCACCCTACCACTACACATTAGCGTAAGTGCGTATAACCCGAACGGGTAGTAAGACGCGGTGCTAATAATAATAATAATTCTCTGACAGTATTTAAGACTGACAAGCTCTCTTTTTGTGGGAGTTTTTAAAAATCCTCCTCAGCTCATAAGAGTGCGTTAATTCTAGTTTTCCAAAGAGGGGAAGGTCGGAAGTTGTTTGACTGGTAGAGTATACTGAAAATGTTATCTCTAAATAGTTTTCCACGCTCCTTCCACGTGATTGAAGAATTAATTATTTCCCGTTAATTCTATCAATCATTCCTAAACTAGACCAGAGCGATGATAGGATGCAGTGAAAGGAAAATAATCTTAATATTTTTCTGTTTACAATTTATTTTTATTTTCAGGCATTGATAGGCACATTTTTTCACCTACTTAATAATAATTCAGACACATCTAGCATCGGATGGTTGCCTGTTGTTTCTCTCGTCATCTACATGATCGTATTTTCCATAGGTAAGAAAATCTAAATTACTAGGTTCCAGCTATTAGTTTGTATGCTCTATATCCATCGTATATTCATTCAATGAACATAATGATATAAGTTAGAAATTTAAAAAAACCTTTCAAAAACTTGACATTGTTGTTTTTCATTAATTGAAGAGACAAATAGTAAAGCTATGCTAATTTAGATAATCACAGTCCTGATGTTTCAAAAGCACTTGAACATTTCTTAATCATCTTAACATGCTCAGCGTGACCTTGTATAAAAATAAATAGAACTGTGTATCATAAAGCTTTTTCGCTTCCTTACCTAAAAATGGAAACATTTACTTTAAAAAAATGTAAGATATGTGAAATGAAATAATATACATTGTTGCAGAATCATAATGGAAGAAAGACCATCATGTTTCACCAAATAGCACTCTTAAAAACACATTCTTCCATCAACTCATAAATTTCCTGGTTCCTTCTCCTTCACAACCGGCGTTCCTGGTGTTTCTGGCCTCAATAATTTTATTATGTCCTTCCTTTCAAAGGCTCTCAGTATATCTCTATCTCTCTTGGTTGTGCCCCATATCTCCAAACCGTACAAGCCTAATGGATACAACAGCGTTGTATGCCCATATCTTTGTCCTCGTAGAGATAATTATGTAGTTAAACATGGCCCTAAACTGTATTAAGTTCTGGATCCAGCCATCATTCTTTCAATCAGCATGATGTTATAATTATTGAACCAACATACAAGATTTCTGAATCCATCAATCTTTCTCAGCTTCGTATCTCCTGCCTTTACAGTTATCTCATTTGTTCTCCTCCTTGAAAATATAATTGCCTCCGTTTTCTCTTCGCTCGTGTGTAAATCCACATTTTTAGAGTTTCTCTCTAGTTTCAGGGCCATCCATACCATCTCCTCATCCATTATAACAATGTCATCGCCAAACGCCAAATATCTGTGCTTTCCATTCATCGTAACACTATTCTAGTACTGTATCTTGTCCATTTCCCGCGTGACCTTTCCTAAAACCAAGTTGAACATTACCAGATGCATCGCATCTTCTTGCCTTACTCCTGTTTTTATTTTCCATTTCGTCTGACAACAATCCTCAATACTTCGCCTTTATCTTTGTCGCTCCCGAACAAGGCCTAGACATCCTTGTTTCTAGAGTATCTTCATCTCTTGAAGTATCTTGAATATGTTATCTATGTGGATGCTATCATACGCTTTGGAAAAGTTCACAAAAGTTGTCTCGATATCTTTGTCGTCCTTCCAGTACTTTACCCATGGCTGTATCATCGTAAAGACGTGAGCTACAGTACTTATGCCCTCCTGAAGCCAGTTTGGTATTCTCAGGTTTCTCCTTCAGTTAGAGGCTTCATCTTGTTCAGAATGACCAACAATAATATCGTGTACGTCACGTTCAGCATTGACATACCTCGATAGTTGGTGCATTACATCTTGCTCTTCTTTTTGTGAATTGGTATTATTATCACTGTCTGTTATTCTTCAGCTATATTATCCTCTACCCAGATAGTTTTTATTGGCTACAATATATCTTTAAGTAGTCGTTCTACCCCTTCCTTGATCATCTCTGCCTTTATCTGATATTTACCAGGAGCTTTGCATTATTCAGCCGTCCTATTATGGAGTTTTTTTGAAATTTGAAATTGATTGTTTGGTAGACAGAGATGTTCCACACTTCTCTATGTTTCTGTAGCATAATATATTATTTTATGCGTCCTCTTTGGTGGAGTGTTTCGGCAACAATGTATATTATTTCGTTTCGTTAATCTTACTAGTTTTTGTGTAAATACGTACAACTTTCCAGAGCTAAGATTTGCAAGAAAAATTCAGGAATGTAAAGGAAACACTGCAGTTTTGGTGCACAATACATGGTCATATATGGTCAAGCTACAGAGTTATCAAGACGCTCTCTGATGTCCTGTGTGCATCCAATTCAGGTTTCGGCCCTGTTCCGTGGGCAGTTATGGGCGAGCTGTTCGCCCCCAACGTGAAAAGCATGGCCTCTTCAATCGCGACCTCCTTCTGCTGGTTCTTGGCCTTCTTGGTCACCAATTTCTTTCCCACCATCTCGAAGGAGCTGGGCAGCGACTACGCCTTCTGGATCTTCGGCATCTTCGCCGTCGTGGCCTTCGTGTCGGTGTTCTTCCTCCTGCCCGAGACCAAGGGGAAGTCCCTGCAAGAGATACAGGCCATCCTCGGAGGATAGACGCTCAGTGCGGGTGAAATGTTTCAGCTTCATATTGGAGGCTCTCATTGGTTATTTGGAATTGATTTTCTGAGGACGATTGGATGGCCATGAGAGTTGCATTTACAGCCCAATTTTAATAGAAATAATCTGTATTCAATATAGAGAAAAGCTACCAAATATAATTTCATGCAAAAATACATCAAAATATCTCATCTACAGCTGTCATCTTTGTTAGGTATAACCAATACCTATAAAATAACACTACTAATAGAGTAAAATTAATTAATTTTGAGTAAAAAAGATATGTTTTTATTGTCTAAAAATTACTTCAAACCAAAATCCTGTGTATATATATGTATGTATCACCAAATAATAAGTATATATATATATATAAATTATGACAACACATAAAAAATATAAAAGATAAACCATAACTAGGTTATATTTCTTTACAAGGACATATTTGATTTTCCGCTTAGACTTATTAAGGTTGACTGGGAGAAAATTTGAGTTTAAGTCCTTATTAAAACAATTTTTATAAAAAAAAAATATGTTGTGCTCAAAATTAATAAAATACCACTCCAGTAGAGGCACCATGTCTAGTTTTCTACACATATCAATCTTTACAGTCCTTGCATCCTGTGTCTTGAATTCAAACGCCATTGGACTCATTACATACATTCAAGAATGGTTCGGATAACTGGAAGTAGTAAATTAAATTAGAGGTATCTAATGAAGAAGTATTTTATTTATTTTCACTCCAAATATTTTTGCTATAAGAACCGGAAAACCACTTAAATTTAAACGCATTTTATTCCACCTCGTCCCATTTTGGGAAGGTAAGAGACGTTAGTGGAGGTCAATTTTTTTTTTGTAGTTTTTTTAGCAAAACATTTGTTTACCAAAATAAATCAAACATTGTTCTAGTAAAAAGATAGAGTTTATTCTTCTTCACACGATGACCTAAACAACTGTTGGATATCTGTCATGGGCATAGCAGCATCAGATGAGAAACTTTTTAAATTAAAAGAAAAAGTTTTCATCAAATGCCAGGACACCCTCGATATGATAGTCAACAACTGATGACACCACCATGTGTTTGTACTGGAGAAATATTTGATTTGTTTTTACCAAGAAATGTTTTGCTATCCGGG
>CABFOW010004898.1:16246-26997 GCA_902141385.1 Timema californicum | reverse complement strand
CCCCCTCCCCCCAGTAATGTGGAGCTGCTTAACATTATGGGAAGTGCTCAAAATTGACAGCTTTTGCTTAAATGCAAGCCTGCAGTATTCCTGTTGTAGAATGACACTTTATTCCAAAAGATACATTGCATTCAGCCATAAGCGTAATTAGTACATAGACAGATAACCAGAATGTTTAGTATTATTATTATTATTATTATTATTATTGTTAGCACCGCGTCTTACTACCCGTTCTGGCTGTACGCACTTACGCTAATTGTGTAATGGTAGGGTGATTGTGAGATGAAATGAAGGACCTACAGTTTAACGTGGAATCCGAACCACGGTGGAGGCCTGGCTAAAAATAAATTAATGAATATTTTTTATTGCGCATATTTTTCTTTTAACATTTGTTCACAATATTACAGAATTTAAATGTATTGTTTATACCTATAACTGCAACCGACTCAGTGTTTTAGTCTCTTTTTCTAATTATTCAAAAATATTTTTGAGATATTACACTACCTCTACATATATCTTAGTTAAAACATTCAAGTTTTTTATTTATTTTTTTATTGGAATGGATGAGAAGACTAATTTAAATTTAAATTATAAATCTGAAAAATAAACATAAGCCTGAAGTGGAAAATTAATTTTTAAATTTATTTCCTGTTTCCCGTCTCGTTCTAACAAAAAATCGCTATTTCTCTCCCGAAATTTCCTGGAAGTCAAGATGTCATTCCCACACAGAACTGGTTTCGACTCTTGTAAACGTAATCTATAATGTCATTTAATTGAAATGCAATATTCTCTTTGCTATGCGATATTCATCCGATACATATATACTTACTATACATACATACATACATACATACATACATACATACATACATACATACATACATACATACATACATACATACATACACAAACCAACATAAGGCACTTCTTCCCCATTATCCTAATGGCTTCCCTTTCTAACCGCACTCCTTCAGGACCCATTCATCACTGACTCTTGTCTTACCGTTTAGCCACAAGAGACCTCCAAAGAAAGGTCCGCACCGACTTTAAAGTTGCTCTGACATATTTTTTTTCGGGGGTTAAAATTTATTTATTTTTTTAACTTTTTGGAATTTTTCCGCCAGTTACAGGCTAGAAGCTATAAGTTTGCTAAATTTCAAGTTTCTAGTTCATCTGGAAGTGGGTAAACATTAATGTCAGTTAGTGAGTCAGCCATGTGCCTTTTTAGTGGTATAAAAATTAAATATCATACAGATAGTATGCTATAATAATTATATTTTATTGACTGTACGCCCTCTCGGGAAATAATTTGGATTTCTCATAGACCCAATTTTTCAAAGATATTTAGAATAAAGTAAAACTTGTACACAAATAAAAGACACTTAAGACAAGTTGTCGATGAGCACGCAGAAACCAATTTCAAGGTCGTTTAGTCTGGTTTGCGATAAAAGTGAAAGAAATGTTAGTGTTTTATCTCGGTCGATGGTTAGCACCCGGTGAAATAAAAAATACCCTTAAAATGTTAATTTTTTTTTATGTGTGTATTTTAATCCAGGCAGCTCTAGGAACATTCTTCCATCTGCAAAATAATGGTTCAGACACTTCTAGCATCGGATGGCTTCCTGTGGTTTCTCTCGTGGTCTACATTCTCGTCTACTCCGTGGGTAAGTAACATCTAAACTAGTATAGAATAATATTATCTTCTTTTTTTATCTACTTCTCAGGTGCATATATTCCTTCATATGGCGCTTATCGTGTCAAGAGACCATAAGTGAGAGTTTTAAATAATCTCAACAACTTGCCAGGTGACCTGGCAGTCTAGGGGGTAAGGTGTCAGACTTCTGTGCTGGGGGTCCGGGGTTCAATCCTCGGTACCGGCAAAGATTTATATGATTACCAAACCCTTCCTTCACCTCTGACAAGACATCTTGTGAATGTGGGGAATGCCAGGCCTCCACCGTGGTTTGGATCCCACGTTAAACTGTAGGTCCTCCATTTCATCTCACAATCACCCTACCATTACACATTAGCGTAAGTGCGTATAACCCGAACGGGTAGTAAGACGCGGTGCTAATAATAATAATTTAAAGTTCCCTTGCGTCACCTCACCAATCTCATGTGTTACTCGTTCAGGTTTCGGTTCACTACCGTGGGCGGTGATGGGCGAGCTGTTCACCCCAAACGTCAAGAGCATGGCCTCCTCGGTGTCCGCCTCCATCTGCTGGTTCTTCGCCTTCCTCATCACCAAGTTCTTCTCCACCCTCTCGCAGGAGCTGGGCAGCGACTACGCCATATGGATCTTCGGCATCTTCGCCGTCGTGGCCTTCGTGTCGTGTGTTCTTCCTCCTGCCCGAGACCAAGGGGAAGTCCCTGCAAGAGATACAGGCCATCCTCGGAGGATAGACGCTCAGTGCGGATGGCACGTACTGGACAATGTCATCTGTTGTTTGTGATAATTATGTTGTGTTCGAATGGAGGATCTCAGGGGCAGCATCTATGTTAGACCTTGCCTTTAATGACTACCCTCAAAATAATATGTATCCATATTTATAAATATTTAAAAGTTATGTAAATACACAATGATATATAATATAAGCCAAATTTTTCTTTAAAGTCATTTAATTTGTTTATTAGCACACTTGTCATTTTACATTTGGACTTATTTGTACCATTAAAATGTTGTTGTACAATTTTAACAAGTGTTTAATTATAAGCTATAAATAATATTATAATGTGCGTCATTCGTAGCCCAGTAATGTAAATTAATTATAGTACTAATGTTCCGCTGTCCAGGGAATGCAGGCTGTATAGAACTAACTTAAAATAGGGATTAGATGTACTGAAATAGACTGAATAGAACTAACTTAGGATAGGGATAAGGTGTACTGAAATAGACTGAATAGAACTAACCTAAGATAGGAATAAGGTGTACTGAAATATACTGGATAGAACTAACTTAAGATAGGAATAAGGTGTACTGAAATAGACTGAATAGAACTAACTTAAGATAGGAATAAGGTGTACTGAAATAGACTGAATAGAACTAACCTAAGATAGGAATAAGGTGTACTGGAATATACTGGATAGAACTAACTTAAGATAGGGATAAGGTGTACTGAAATAGACTGAATAGAACTAACCTAAGATAGGAATAAGGTGTACTGAAATATACTGGATAGAACTAAGTTAAGATAGGGATAAGGTGTACTGAAATTGACTGAATAGAACTAACTTAAGATAGGGATAAGGTGTACTGAGGTGGACTGGATAGAACTAGCTTAAGATAGGGATAAGGTGTACTGAAATAGACTTGATAGAACTAACTTAAGATAGGGATAAGGTGTACTGAAATAGACTTGATAGAACTAACTTAAGATAGGAATAAGGTGTACTGAAATAGACTGGATAGAACTAGCCTAAGATAGGGATAGAGTGTAATGATACACACTGGATAGAACTAGCTTAAGATAGGGATAGGTGGTGTAGTTTAGTAAGTGTGCTTTTGAATTTTAGAGTTCCTAACGCCATAGGGTAAGTAAGACAATAATGTGTAAGTAATCAATGCTCACTGGACTTAACATGTACTCGAACAATATTTGATAATTATTCATGATGTTGTCCTCTGTAATTTTTAATTACAAATGTCAAGTTATCGATAGCCCTCTGTTTGTCTTTGAGAGTGTTAGTAATATAATCATTATTTAGCTAAGAGTTATATAAAAAATACACCAACTATCTGTAATCTGATTTGAGCGCTTAAAGGTCACGGAGGGGTTGTATGCGAGTGACCTGTGAATGGCGACAACGTTTGTATCGTGATGAAGTTTTGAAGTTCATCTTGTTGAAATACTCGAGTTGCATAAGGCAAGAGGACAGTAGATGAGACGCTAAGGGACAGATCTGTGTATACAAATGTTTATAAACATCGTTATATCGAATCATCAACGGATCTTTTTCTCCACGATAGTTTTTTTTGTAAGTGAATCATCTTAAAATAAAAAAAGGTAAGCGAACAACTATGAAATCTAGGCTACTAATGATAGTTAAAAACAAAATTAGCGTTTAAAGTTGTGATTAATATATTTGATTAATGATAATAATAATATTTAGCACCGCGTCTTACTACCCGTTCGGGTTATACGCTTTAAGTACTAATTACTCTAATGGATTAGGAATTGGGAAGGTTGAATAAGAGGAAGTGAACCCGCATTTGCGTGGAGGGAGAGTGGAAAACCATTTAGGAAACCCCTCCCCCAGTTCACCCGACCGAGATTCAAACCTCGATCTCCCCGTCCTCAGCAGTCGAGCAGCTCAACACGACTAGCGCGTTAGCCAACTACGCCACCGAGGCGGGTCTATTTGATTATTAATTTACTTGCAAACAGAAAGTAGCGTAATCGTAAAAAGAATATTTTCTCCAAATTTTTATGTATCTTACGTGATATTTGTATGTGCCCTTAAACTAAAATAAAATATAGGGGGGACTGCACTAATTTTTTCCTTCTTTTTTTTAAAAAAATAGAGACCTTTACTAAAAAAACACTTGTAAGATTTGTGAATAATACATATTGTTGCAGAAAACACTGTACCAAAGAACATAAATGAAATAATATACAAAGTTAGAGAAAAATTGAGAAAAGAGGAATATATCAAAGAGCATTACAACCAATTCATGTTTTCAAAAAGTTACAATAATATATATTATATCTACTTATAGCTCAGAAACCATTGGTTTACTAATAATATATTCCAAATCAAATACTTTTATTTTAATTATTTCTACAAGTGTATGATGATAGTAGGTGACCTGGTGGTCTAGGGGTAAGGTGTCAGACTTCTGTGCTGGGGGTCAGGGGTTCAATTATCGGTCCCGGCACAGATTTATCTGATTACCAAACCCTTCCTTCACCTCTGACAAGACATCTTGTGAATGTGGGGAATGCCAGGCCTCCACCGTAGTTCGGATTCCACGTTAAACTGTAGGTCCTCCATTTCATCTCACAATCACCCTACCATTACACATTAGCGTAAGTGCGTGTAACCCAAACGGGTAGTAAGACGCGGTGCTAATAATAATAATGTATGATGATAAGCTGTTTCGTATCTAAAATAGTCGCGGAGATATTATCAACATTGGATATTTATGTTTATGTTAAGTACCTTAAGGTCAATTTCAGCGGGAATAGTAGATCTGCCATTTTGTATTAAATGTAAGACAATGCCTTGATACAAAAATATATTTGTTAAGTTGAGGGTTTTATCTACCCTCTTCAATATTCTAAATAATATTGAATACCTTCATTTTGTCGATGTTTATTTGACCTATAACAAAGTATAAAGAACAATTTTACATAACTCGCACAAAACAAGCGATTTGCAATAATCAAGAAAAACGGGGGTAAACCCCCTTCAGTGGGTGCCTGATATGACGCTCTACTTTCGTGCTAGACTAGACTGCTGATGATGGGGAGCTCGAGGTTCGAATCTTGGTCTGATATAATGAGGCTGGGTTTTTTTCCAAAAATTGTTTTCCACACATTTTCTCTCCACGTAAATGCGGTTACACTTTCTCTAAATATAACCTTCCTAATCAATAAAACTATCAACGTAATAAGTACAAAAGCGTATAACCCGAACGGGTAGTAGTACGTGTTGCCAAAAAATGTTTTTATAAATAATAGGGAACACGGAAATCCATTAATGTTTGTCATGAAAAGCAAAATAAATTACGCTTGAGACGGTCCTGATCCAATTGGTACTTGTAGATACCTAAATTCAGTAAATGTTAATTTATAATACTAATATATCTGTGAACAGAAGATCTCGCATAATGTTACGTTTAATTATTATGTTAATAATGTCATCATCGTTACTACAGTATTAAGAGTTATCTTTGTAATTCAAGTTGAAATATTTACTATAGTTTCTCTTTGGATTTTAAAGTTGAAATATTTCTAATAATATCTCTTTGGATTTTAAGTTGGAAGCTCTCTCATAATTTCTCTTTGGATTAGAAGTTGAAATATCTCTCATAATTTATCTTTGGACCGGAAGTTGTTAAATATCCCTCATAATTTTTCTTTGGATTTGAATTCGAAATATCTCTTACAAGTTCTCTTTAGATTTGAAGTTGAAATATTTCTAATAATGTCTCTTTGGATTTTAAGTCGGAAACTCTCTCATAATCTCTCTTTGGATTAGAAGTTGAAATATCTCTCATAATTTATCTTTGGACCAGATTTTGTTAAATATCCCTCATAATTTCTCTTTGGATTTAAATTCGAAATATCTCTTATAAGTTCTCTTTGGATTTGAAGTTGTTAAATATATCTAATAATTTATCCTTGGATTTTAATTAAAAATATCTCTCATAATTTCTCTTTGGATTTGAATTTGTTAAAATCTCTTATAATTTCTCGTTGGATATGAAGTGGTTAAATATCTCTCATAATTTATATTTGGATTTTATGTTGAAATATCTCTTATAATTTATATTTGGATTTGAAGTTGGAATAGCTCTCATAATTTATATTTTGATTTGAAGTTAAAATACCTCACATAAGTTTTCTCTAGATTTGAAGTTTACATATTTACTTGGCAATTAAGTTAGATAGAAAATATTAATAATATTCAAGAGTACATAATATGCATAGAGAATAACCACTACTCACGTGGTTTAAAAGTTGAGTCTTGCATCATATGTTAAAATGTTTAAATAATAAGCAATAGTTATTCGATCGAGTACTAAGAGTTTTAGATACAAATCACTTTAGATTTTCCTATAATCAAAAATACCTTTACCACCTGCCATCTTTAAACGGATAGTTACATTTTTTTTTTAAAGTACATATATCTTTCAGCCTTGATACAAAGTATATCCCTACCAAATATCGTTAAAATTGGTCGACGCAATTGACANGGGGGGGGGGGGGGGGGAATCATCCAGATAAACAGAAGAAATGCCAATTAATCAAGTTAAAACAGGACCTATCTACGCTTGGTCAGTAAACTTTTAGTGTTGTCAATCCTAACGCGAAAATAGAATGATAGTATACGTCCATAATTCAAGACGCCGAAGTCCGTTATCCACTGAATAGTCACGAGGGACTTTATCGCTTCTTTTGTGTTTGTATTTAAAGGGTACAAGAGAAAAGGGGGGAAGTCACATTACACATTTTCAAGAACAACAATTTTTATATATATCAAACCCCATATGGATGCCAGAAAATAATATTTTAGATTAATATAAATGGCAGAGACAACTTTTAACCATAATATAAGTCTAATTATTAAGGTATCATGATAGTCTAACAGATGAAACCACTAACTCAATTTGAGCTAAATTTGTACTTCCCCCTTTTCCCCCTGTACCCTTCAATTTAAAATCCAAAGCTCATCCTCGGTCAAAGTCAAACGTCATTGAACGAAATGTGGACGGACAGTTCACTGATATGACTGACCTTTGGCCGTTATCGGCAGTCAAACATAAATGTAGTTATTTATGTTTAGCTTCGATAAGAAAGTGTCAAGTGTTTATTTATTCATTTTTCCACGCGCCTTACTACCCGACCGGTTTGTAGGCATTTAATTACACTAATGGGTTAACGATTAGTGAGGCATAATTCAGAGGAGATGTGCCCCCATTTGTGTAAAGGGTGATAAAAAAAACATTTTAGTTAAGTATTTTATGAGGGTGGGGTGCCACTTTATTTTATCACCACGTCTTACTACCCGTTATGGTTGTAGGTCTTTGTAATAATTACTTTAATGTGTTAGGGATGAGGAAGGCTTAAGTTAGAGGAAGTATACCTACATTTGCGTGGAAGTATAATGAAACAACATTTAGGGAAAACCTCCCTCGGTACAACCAACCTGGATTGAACCTCGATCTTCCTGTAATCAGCAGTCTAGTCTATCGCTAGAATGACGCCTTAGACCACACGACCACTGTAGCAAGTGGTTGCAGCTAAGCTTGACGCAACGTAAAATGTACAGAATAGAAAGATACGGAATCACATTAACAAATCACCCTGTGAAGCCTCTTGTTTAGCCGTTGTTATAACACTTACCCTCTTCCTCTGACAAGTGTAAACACTTTTTTTTATTTGAGCCTGGAAAGAATTTACTTTAATTTCAAAATACACTTTTTTTTCTTGTTTCATATTATAGATATACAATTACTTCCAAGGATTTATTAATTTAGATTTTATCTGACATCTTAACTTAGTCAGTAGCGTATCTTTCGATTGAACTAACGGTACGGGGTTTGATTCCAGGAATAGAAAAAAATTATCATTATTGTAATGTAACAAGCGTCCCCCCCCCCCTTTCTTTTCACAATTGTGTTGGGTGTGGGGCCGGGTGCTGTGCCTGTTATAGATTTAAGCTAGTTTTTAAGTGGTGTACTGATATAATCAGTCGGCTTAGAGATTTCACGTTTAATACCTCAATTATATGTATATATATAAACTTACATCTTTCAGGAAGATTCTTACATAATCATTTTAGTGAATAAACCAAATATCCTGGGTTGTATAAGATATAATTAATTTTATAAAACTGTTTAAGATCAAAAAATAATGTTGTTACAATGTAAAACTATTTTTTAGAATTCTTTATAAATTAATGGTTTTCAAACTCTACGAATAAAACGTAAATACATTAACATGGTAAATCTAATCTTGCCTTTCTTTGACGTCACAGGCAATAAACGTTAATACAAACCACCATCAGTAAGGTTCAAACCCGGGGTAACTAACCTTTGATCCAAACCCCGCTTCCGAATAATTTATTTGTTTATTATTATTATTATTATTATTATTATTATTATTATTATTATTATTATTAGCACTGCGTCTTACTACCCGTTCGGGTTATACGCACTTACGCTAATGTGTAACGGTAGGGTTGATTGTGAGATGAAATGAAGGACCTACAGTTTAACGTGGAATCCGAACAACGGTGGAGGCCTGGCATTCCCCACCTTCACAAGATGTCTTGTCAGAGGTGAAGGAAGGGTTTGGTAATCATATAAATCTGTGCCGGGACCGAGGATTGAACCCCGGACCCCCAGCACGGAAGTCCGACACCTTACCTCCTAGACCGCCAGGTCACCAATTTATTTGTTGAGTTGCCCACAATTATATTTCATATTTTTTTCAGGGACTATAAAATGTCTGGACGCTACATCCTGCGGGAAGAGAACAGTCGTACGATCTTAAGGTTGCCGTCCGACAACTCGGAGTCCAGCAAAGGACCTCAATATCTGGCGGCTGCATTAGGTAACATGTAAACGTTTGTGACGGCTTCAGTGGTCTTGGGGTAAAGTGCTTGTCTCAATACATGAAGATCGTGACAGAGGTCAACGGATTTTTTTTTATCGAGCTATGAGAATCCGTAGCACAAATTTCTCCGGACGGGAAGTAAAGCCGTTAGTCCCTTTTAACATGAAAGATCCCTAGAAGGTATATTAGATACCTTTCCGGTATAATAAATAGGTTATTTCTAGCACTTTCAGGAAAACTTTAGTACGTGTGATTTCTCCCAGATGGTGTGGGTGGGTGTCACCAACTAGCCGAAGGGCTGAGTGCACGTGCTGCTCCGGATGAATGCGGTCGCGCACCAGAACCTTTGGGCTATAAACTCATTATTGTTTATATACAGGGTGTTCCGTAACACGTGGAACCTATTTCAGCGGTAGGCAGAAGACTAAACACAATTAAAGAAGCTAATATAAAAATGTACCCCATTTGACCTTGTTTCCGAGCTATAGTCATGTTTGTACTCCAGTAATGTGGAACTGTTTAACTTTATAGCAGATGAAGGGTTAAATCAAGACCCGCCTCGGTGGCGTAGTTGGCTAACGCGCTAGTCGTGTTGAGCTCGACTGCTGAGGACGGGGATATCGAGGTTCGAATCTCGGTCGGGTGAACTGGGGGTGGTTTTTCTTAAATGTTTTTCCACTCTCTCTCTCTCCACGCAAATGCGGGTTCGCTTCCTCTAATTCGACCTTCTCAATTCCTAATCCATTAGCGTAATTAGTACTTAAGGCATATAACCCGAACGGGTAGTAAGACGCGGTGCTAAATAATAATAATAATAATAATAAAGATGGTTGAACAGAAAATCTATTATATTTAATAGTAACGGCTACAGCTGCATATAAATATAATATTCTTTAAACTGATGACACCTGGATACAGGACTCCAACCCGAGACCTTTTTCTCAGTGGCTGGAGTATATTCTAGTTAGTGTCTTGATTCAACGTACGCTACCAGCCGGTTGTAATCCGAATCAATGTCTGCTCCTGGCAATGTCTTCATATCCTTCCCTCCATTCCTGAAGCGTTGTTTGACAAGGATGTAGTCTAGTTGGTACAGTTGCCCCATGGCTTCTTTGGTTCTGACTGACAGTTTACAGCTGACAGCTGACGGCTTTTAAAAGTTACCAGACCAAATTATGTATCCCTACGCCAAACCATATGCTCTGCAAAAACATGTGTTTAGCAGATGTCACTTCTGACAGTCTAAATCCAGGTATATACCTAAATGTTGACTGTCAGAAGTCAGCTGTGAGCTGTCAGTCAGCACCAAAGAAGACATGGGGCTACTGTACCAACTGATGTCTCCTGGAATCTTCCATGTGCACACTTTTATTTTCCGTTTCTGGAACCAGGTGTTTGTCAACACCAGGTCATTACACTGGCAGAACTCGATGAACAACTATCCGATGTTATCCCCCCCCCCCCCCC
>CABFOW010004898.1:0-14740 GCA_902141385.1 Timema californicum | reverse complement strand
ATATATATATATCTTGAAACACGATAAATAATCATTTATAGTTATTATTGTTAATAAAACTATAACTTTTTTGTGTCATAAGCATAGCGCTATATCTACCACTTCACCTCTGACAAGACATCTTGTGAATATGGGGAATGCCAGGCCTCCACCATGGTTCGGATTCCACGTTAAACTGTAGGTCCTTCATTTAATCTCACAATCACCCTACCATTACACATTAGCGTAAGTGCGTATAACCCAAACGGGTAGTAAGAGGTGGTGCTAATAATAATAATAATAATAATAATAATATATCTACCACGCGTAGAGGTCAGAAATTTCAAAAACGAATGGATTTGGTGCACGAACGTGAGCATCTAAAAACAGAAATTTTAAAATGCTGTTTAAATTTATTTAATTAATTAAAAACCTACATAACAACGCCAGATACTTCAGCAATTTTTAATAGTTAACAGAAACGATATTGAACAAAACTGAAGGTATTGTCATCGTTTTTTCAGCTACAATCGGTGCCTTCGTCGCCGGGACTTTCATGTCATGGACCTCCCCAGCTCTCCCCTTGCTGCAAGCCAACAGCAGCGTGCCCTACATCACCAGCGAAGAAGGGTCATGGATCGGATCCCTCCTCAACCTGGGGGCCTTTATCGGGGCGATACCCGCCGGCATCCTAGCCGACCACATCGGCCGCAGGACAACGCTGTGCGGCCTGGCCGTACCTTTCTTCGTATCATGGCTGATGATCGCCTTCTGCAGTTCCGCCCTGGAGCTGTACGTCGGGAGAATCTTGGGTGGTATGGCCGTGGGCGCCGTCTCCGTCGTGGCGCCCATGTACATCTCGGAACTCGCCGACAGTAAAGTGAGAGGTGCCCTGGGGACCTTCTTCCAGCTTCAGATAACCCTTGGCATCTTGTGCGGGTATCTCGTCGGCATGGTGGGGGACCACCGGGTCCTTGCTTTCATCCTGTCTGTCCTTCCTGTCGTCTACTTTGTCTCTTTCATCTGGATGCCAGAGTCTCCTGTCTATCTTCTCAGCAAGGACAAACAGAACGAGGCCAGACGTTCCTTACAATGGTTCCGGGGGTCAAACTATGACATCGAGGACGAGATGGTGAGGATGACTGAATCCTCTGGAGATTCTCAGAAGAGGAAAGGGGGGCTTGGAGAACTCTTGTCTAACCCCGTCACGAGGAGGGCGCTCACGATAGCCCTGGGTCTGATGATGTTCCAACAGCTCAGTGGGGTTAACGCTGTCATCTTCTACACGGGGCAGATATTCGACCTAGCGGGAAGCTCCATTCCGTCCGTCACCGCGTGTATCATCATCGGGGTGGTACAGGTATGGTCTCACCTCATAGATTGGAAATAGTTCACTAAAGAATGGCGTGGAATGTTAGCGGAGTAGGGCAGAGCTAATAGTTACTGTACCTGAGAATTACTCTAGTTACCCCGTAGAAAATTCATTTGGCCAGATATCAACAGAAATGTATTTCCCATTCGAGGTGTGCTCAAGAAGTTTGAGTGTTTTTTTATTTAAATATATGCTGAAACAAACATTATTTTAAATTTAAGATTACTAAAAAGTAAATTGTTAAAATTCCAACACCAGCTCTATTTCCTCTTTTACTTAGTCACCAATAAAACTTAACAATCAAAGTAAACGACTAAACTGAATTTGAATTGTATTAATTTTTTCTTGAAATACCACATGTCCTTCTCAGGTTGTTATTTTTTTAAATGATGGCTTGTCTTTAGGTTCTTTTTTTTGGGGGGGGGGGCGGTTTATAATGGCCTGTCCCTATGTTGATGTTATATTTTGAGGTGATTTAAATATCAGCTTATGAGGGTGATATTCTTGCTTAAGGTGATAAACACCTCAGTTTATTAGGCGTGTGCTCTTGTTAAAGGTATTAACAATCTCACCTTCTGTGGGTAATGTTCTTGTTTAAGGTGATAACAGTCTCACCTTCTGAAGGTTATGCTCTTGTTTAAAATGATAGCAATCTCACCTTCTGTGGGTAATGTTCTTGTTTAAGGTGATAACAGTCTCACCTTCTGAGGGATATGCTCTTGTTTAAGGTGATAACAGTCTCACCTTCTGAAGGTTATGCTCTTGTTTAAAAAGATAGCAATCTCACCTTCTGTGGGTAATGTTCTTGTTTAAGGTGATAACAGTCTCACCTTCTGAGGGATATGCTCTTGTTTAAGGTGATAGCAACCTCACCTTCTGAGGGATATGCTCTTGTTTAAAATGATAGAAACCTCACCTTCTGTGGGTAATGTTCTTGTTTAAGGTGATAACAGTCTCACCTTCAGAGGGATATGCTCTTGTTTAAAATGATAGCAACCTCACCTTCTGAGGGATATGCTCTTGTTTAAAATGATAGAAACCTCACCTTCTGAGGGCTATGCTCTTGTTTAAGGTGATAGCAACCTACGTGTCCACCCTCCTCGTCGACAGGGCTGGTCGGAGAATACTTCTCCTGATCTCAGACTCCGTCATGGCCCTCTGTCTGGGCGTCCTTGGGGCCTACTTCCACCTCCTCAACAACCACTACGATACCAGTGACGTCAGCTGGGTCCCCATCGTCAGCGTGGCGATCTTCATAGTCGTGTTCTCCCTAGGGTTCGGCCCCATCCCCTGGATAATGCTCGGCGAGCTGTTCCCTGCCAACGTGAAGGGGGTCGCCAGCGCAGTGGCGGCTGCGTTCAGTTGGATCCTCTCGTTCGCCGTCACCAAGGTCTTCCAGAACATGACGAGCTCCCTGGGAGAAGACATCACTTTCTGGGTCTTCACAGGGATCTGCGTCGTCGGGACTGTATTCGTGTTTGTCATGGTCCCTGAGACCAAGGGGAAGGATCTGAATGAAATACAAGAGGAGCTCTCTGGAAAACATAACAACGTCGAATTGAAAGTGGTCGAATCCGATGTAGGGGTCAAGACGGAAAAGATAATTTTCCATCTCCCGGACTGAATAAGTAACAAAGTGTGATAGAGGAAATAATAATACGCTTCTGGGACACTTGTTGGGCAAGATGGTGGCACCACTGTACTAGCTGTTACTGCAGTAACCCCATGGCTTCTTTGGTGCCGACTGACAGCTCACAGCTGACTTCTGACAGTCAACATTTATTTAGGCATATACCTAAATTTCTATTGTCAAAAGTGACAGCTGCTAAACACGTGTTTTTTGCAGATCATGTGGTTCGGCGTAGGGATACGTAATTTGGTCTGGTAACTTTTTAAAGCTGTCAGTCAGCACCAAAGAAGCCATGGAGCTACTGTATAGTAACCTACCTATACACAACTCATGTTCATGGGTGCTAGCATCTTTATTGGGAAATACCTGAGAGGCATATTGATTCCTTCAATTACGATTTGGACTTATTTTATTAAATAAAAGTTTAATGATCTCCAAGGATGTGTTAAGTTAACTTTTTAAATTTGAAGTTAAGTCGAAATAGAGCTTGAAACATGTGAAGCAATGTCGAAGTTAAAGTTGAGGATGAGACTTTTGTTATTGTTACTTAAAACTACTTTCAATTTTTTTTAACTATTCATGAAATGTATCTAGGTAAATAGGAAGGTTAAACTAAAAAACAAAGTCCACTGTGTTGTTTTACGCATTTATTTATGAATGTATCCATGCGTACGCTATATTATGCTAAAATATGTCATATGCAATTAGATATTTCTATGCAGTTCATGATATATTGAAGATATATGTTTAGAAGATACGACGATTATTTTGGGTGTTGAAGATGAATAGAAGGACTTTTTACCTTTAACTTCAACATTTCGATGCTTCACACACACACACACACACTTATGAGCTTTATATCTCAGCCAGTGTGGTATTATTTGTTGTTTCCAGGGTGAGCAAAGCTGGCTATAGAGGCATATGTGATAGGTTCTTTCCCACTCACTCACTATTCTACCGATCATTCATATGCCTTGCTTTACATGTGAAATGTATGTTCGCTTATACCTGTACAATGAGTCTGTTATTAATGGATGATCCACCCTAGTTCGGATTCCACGTTAAACTGTAGATCCTCCATTTCATCTCACAATCACCCTACCATTACACATTAGCGTAAGTGCGTATAGCCCGAGCGGGTAGTAAGACGCGGTGCTAATAATAATAATAATAATATTAATGGATGATAACATACCACGGGCATAGATTAAACATACTGTACTTAACCTGGCAGCACTCCAAGACACGCTGCTTATCTCAAAAATATTTGGTCAGCAACAACTATCCTAGAGAATAATAAACAGCTATTATTAATATTATCTCCGTGTCTTACTACCCGTTCAGGTTATACGCACTTACGCTAATGTGTAACGGTAGGGTGATTGTGAGATGAAATGGAGGACCTGCAGTTTTAACGTGGAATCCGAACCACGGTGGAGGCCTGGTATTCCCCACATTCACAAGATGTATTTTCAGAGGTGAAGGAAGGGTTTGATAATCAGATAACTATGTGCCGGGACCTAGGATTGAACCCTGGACCTCCAACACAGAAGTACGATACCTTACCTCTATACCACCAGCTATTTTAGTTCAAAGTATACTGACGTTAATTAAAAAAACTATAAAATAATAATCTCTTATATGTAATTACGTTCACTGCCATCTCGTGGCTTGCAGCCAAGGCTCCAGGGGACTGTTAGGCCTACTGGTAAACTATAGTCTTTCTATATCTATCCATTTTATCAACCCCAAACACAATAATATAGTAATATTATATATGTGCATTGTCTTTAAAGAGCAATGTTCATAATAGATGGCAGATAAAAACAATCAAGGTTATATTTATTTCAAGTGAAGCAGTGCCTGGTAACAGACTCACGAGCCACCACTGAAAAACATTATGTTCAATAAAACAATATTATCAGTTTATTTAAATCAAAACATATCATATTTCTCCATCTAATACAAGGTTGTTTTTTTTAATGGAAACGTAAACGTGATTTGCTTTCTGTCCTAAAAGTATGGAATAGTTTTTATTTTTCATTTTTTTAATACAAGCGGTTTTTTTTTATATATCTAAACATGTTATCATACATTTTCAATCTTTTCTGATTATAGTGATGATCAATTTGTCACATTTTCAGTACATTATGTCATTACGGATTGTTTTATTGCTAAAAGTGTAGAAGGTAAGAACTTCAAATTAAAACAATCCCCACATTAATAAAACCTCAGATTCATATTATCAAACAGTTTAACATTTTTTTAATATATAAATTACTTTTTGACACATCATTCATGGAATAATTCACCAGGATTCCCACCCCATGGATGGATTATTACTGGCAGGATAGATGATAGCAAACATAATAAATACCTATAAAATGTTACACTTCTAAATAAATAAAAATTCATTTGAAAGATAGAACACGATGAATATTAAAACAATATCTCTATTTAGAATCAAACTTAAACTTATTATCAGCCAGAACACTGTATAATTTTAGTTTTGAGTAGAAATGTTTTTTTAAGAGAAATTATTTTGATTGGGAATCCATATAAAGTGGTGATATAAAAAAAACATGTTTCACGCAATATAACAGAAAAAAAGTGTTACTAAAAATATTTCTAGAAACAAATTAAATTGTTTCGTGTTGGTGTCCATTTCATATTATATTTAAAAACACAATTTTTAAGCTGGGGATGCATGAAACACAAGAAAATATAAGTGTTTTTCCTAGCTTTTATATCAAAACCTTTATTTTATCAAAATAAATCCGATATTTCTCCAATAGAAAAAAACATTAATTTTGTTGACGTGTGATATCAACGTTTCTTGAGTATCTGTCAAGGGTGTCCTAGAATTTAATAACAACTTTTTATCTTTATTTAAAAAGTTTCTCCTCTAATGCTGCTCACGACAGATATTCAACATCTGTTGATATCACCACGTGAAGGAAATTAAACTTTATGTTTTTATTGAAGCAATATTTAATTTATTTTGCGCAAGAAAATTCATTTAATAAAAAACTTCAATAAAACTGACCTTTTCTCATATTCTAGACAACCGTACCCAAACCCATTTTCCTTTATAATTGAATTTAAAAGTAATTCCTAGTTCCCTTTTTGTATATAGATCTTCCTTCACCAAATTCTTATGAGTATTCTTCAGTTTTGAAAATGTTGTATATTATTCTAGAACTAATATTAAAACTATCATGAGAAATATTACTGTACAAACCTCCTTTGAATATTAAATTTGATCTACTCTTTAGAAAATAAAAGAGTTCTTACTATTTGAGGTATATACTGATGCTACTTTTCTTAGCACACAATATTTCCAAAAAGAGATTGTGTAATCCCTTTTATCAGCGGGCGCCCGCGACCATAAATAAAAACTGTTTCACGTTTAAACCTTACAATCTATCTCACTACTCTCGGTTTTTTAAACAGCTTTTTAGCGTAACATAATGAACACAGTAAGGTATTCTATTAAAACATTTATGGAATTAAAATATATTTTAGAGATGGCATTGTTTTCGAATTCAATAGTTTTTTTTTAACTCGAAAAGGAGCTTACAAAACGGTTATCTCCCTTTTTTCATTGGTATTTTGTTCTTTGCTCACAATTTAGGGCAAAGATCTAATCTTTTTTCCATACGAAATATCTGTGAACTTAATATTTTAAAACATTGTAAGAATATAATTGTGTCTTAAGATATAATCCTGTCGAGAAATTAGTTTGGACAGATCAATATTACGTATCTACTTGTTAACGGTTGAAATTATGCTACAGCCCCCCTCCCCCCTCCATATTTGTTATTGGTGGGTTTTATTGTGCGTTACAAAACCTCCTTTTTATATAAGACTGCTTTTTTTTTCAATTTGCCTGCATACATATTATAAATAAAAACTAATTACTCATCAAATAAAAGTAAATTTTACACAATTCAACAGAATGCATTATGGCGGTAAGAAAAACTCTCTTGGCAATTAATTTGTAAAATACTAGCCAAGCTTAGAAGAGGAAATGGTGTTTTAGTTACTTTGCCAAACCCTTCCTTCACCTCTGACAAGACATGTATTATTCACAACTTGTGAATGTGTGGAATGCCAGACCTCCACCGTGGTTCGGATCCCGCGTTAAACTGTAGGTCCTCCATTTCATCTCACAATCACCCTACCATTACACATTAGCGTAAGTGCGTATAACCCGAACGGGTAGTAAAACGCGGTGACAATAGTAATAATTTTAGTTACGGATTTAGCGTATAAAGTAGCATATTAGTAAATTTGATAAAATTACACATGGACACGGAAATCGAAGTCGGGACTCTTGGCTTTGAGTGCCAATTACCTACCATTGAGCTACCTGGGAGTAGTCCCGTGCGCAAATCATACCTTCAAATTATGAATGAAGAATGACCTTGAGCACGGGAGTACCCCTGGATGGCTCAAGGGTAGAGCATTAGCACGCTAAGCCAGGGGTCGTGGGTTTTATTCCAGTGTCCGAGTGTCATATTTCACATTTATTACTAAAATGCATTATATCATATTTACAGCGTAATTTCATTTAAATCCGAACTCCAAACGAAAATATGTTTTGTGGTTTTTAACGGATAGTGAGATATTCAAATGCTAAAGTGGATAAATAATATATCAAGTCAAATGTATGTATTGAACAAGATATAATAAATACAACTGAGGGGCGAATAAAATGTGTGTCTTACAATGAAAATAAGAAAACAGTTAAGAGTTACAGTCTCACCAGGAATGTGTAATACCTGCTTCAGAAGTAATAGCTGCCCCCTCCCAACACAACCCTCTCCAGTCTAGTTACAGTATCACCAGGAATGTGTAATAGCTGCTTCAGAAGTAATAGCTACCTCCTCCCAACGCAACCCTCTCCAACTTAGTTGCAGTCTCACCAGGAATGTATAATACCTCCTTCAGAAGTAATAGCTACCCTCTCCAGCCTAGTTGCAGTCTCACCAGGAATGTGTAATACCTGCTTCAGAAGTAATATCTACCCCTCCCAACACAACCCTCTCCAGTCTAGTTGCAGTCTCACCAGGAATGTGTAATAGCTGCTTCAGAAGTAATATCTACCCCTCCCAACACAACCCTCTCCAGTCTAGTTACAGTCTCACCAGGAATGTGTAATACCTGCTTCAGAAGTAATAGCTACCTCCTCCCAACGCAACCCTCTCCAACTTAGTTGCAGTCTCACCAGGAATGTGTAATACCTGCTTCAGAAGTAATAGCTACCCCCTCCAAACACAGCCCTCTCCAGTCTAGTTGCATGTCTCACCAGGAATGTGTAATACCTCCTTCAGAAGTAATAGCTACCCCCTCCCAACACAGCCCTCTCCAGTCTAGTTACAGTATCACCAGAAATGTGTAATACCTCCTTCAGAAGTAATAGCTACCCTCTCCAGCCTAGTTGCAATCTCACCAGGAATGTGTAATATCTTCTTCAGATGTAATAGCTACCCCCTCCCAACACAACCCTCTCCAGTCTAGTTACAGTATCACCAGAAATGTGTAATACCTCCTTCAGAAGTAATAGCTACCCTCTCCAGTCCAGTTGCAGTCTCACCAGGAATATGTAATACCTGCTTCAGAAGTAATAGCTACCCCCTCCCAATACAACCCTCTCCAGCCTAGTTACAGTATCGCCAGGAATGTGTAATACCTGCTTCAGAAGTAATAGCTACCTCCTCCCAACGTAACCCTCTCCAGTCAAGTTACAGTCTCACCAGGAATGTGTAATACCTCCTTCAGAAGTAATAGCTACCCCCTCCCAACACAACCCTCTCCAGTCTAGTTACAGTCTCACCAGGAATGTGTAATACCTCCTTCAGAAGTAATAGCTACCCCCTCCCAACACAACCCTCTCCAGTCTAGTTACAGTCTCACCAGTAATGTATATTTTACAACCAAACAAGCAAAGATAATATTAAGTTCATTAACTACATTATTTTCTCATTCGACAAATGTGGGATTTAAGAAAAAAAATTATTTAATTATATATGCATTTTTAATAAATATATAAATAAATTTTTTTAAATATACTTATTTAAAATAAATGCCTATAAATAATAAAATATAACGTTAAAAACCCAAAATGATAAAAAAAGAGACTTGTATCGAACTTTTATACAACCAGGATATCATGAATATAATTTATATATACATGAGCATTGTCTGTGATATACCAAAAATAATAGATATCTGTCATCGATATCTTGGCCCTGCCCAACGCATACTATCACTAACAAGCACTAAGAACACGTTAGTGTCACACTTATGTCAGTTTGTATATTGGGAGGGGGAAGAAATATAAGCAGTATCAGACCAACTATAGGCCTACAGGTATGTCTAGTATGTGGTCTGTCTATGAGACATTTTCCCCTTAAATTGAAGTGGCGCCCTTAAGATCAGTCATCCATTTTAAGCGGCCCTCAGCCACATCATAATAATAGATGGGTCGAATCCTATATTTCTCGAGTCTGAATCTCGAATTCAATTATTTGAAAAGAAAAAACAATTTTAGTCAAAGTATATATATTTAAAATTAAATATTTTTTTTAAAAAAAGTGTAAAGTTTGGCTTCAGTGACAAATGCTTATATTTTTGCCACGTATGTTACGTCATAAACAATAAAGACAACTTATATTTTCTAGTAATTTAATTGTAACAATACAATTCTTTTATTTTTTGTAATTTTGTTTTCTTACCAATCACACAATTCAATTCCTTTTATCAATTGCTTACAAATGTTATATCAAGTAAAGTTCTTCATAATTGTATTTGAGATATTTTCTGAAATTTTTACGAATTTTTAATACGATAGAAATCGAAGAATAGATTATCTTGGCACCCCATTTCTAATAATAATAATCATAGAAAAGTATCAACAAAGACTAAAATGTTTTATTACAATTACACCTACTTTGATTTTTAAAAATGTTATTTTTTTTAGATACAATCATTCTTGCTACACTATTTAATTATACCCTGATTGTGAATAAATAAACAGTTGAACAACAGCGTCTGATTCGAACAAAGTTCTCATTTCAATCAATACACTATACAAATAATGGTTAATATAGCTCTAACAAGGTACAATTTACTGAAAATCAATCAATTGTTCTCCTGATTAAATAAATATTTATTAAAAAAATAGGAAATAAGTTTATGCACATGTCGATATAAATAACATTTTATTTTAAAATTATCTAAATATGAACAATAATGAAAAACTAATAATGTTCAAACATTAACTTGAACCGCTACTTGATTATTTAAAAGAAAGCCTCAATGTCCTTAATATACAAATGCAACCCAAAATAACAATGGAAGATTAACAAAATAATATAATTTTTTTTAATTGACTATGAAATTGTACTTTTTAATTACAGGAATTAGTTAATAATTAAAGCAGTATATCAATTAAAATAGGAATAGATTTGCGAAATAAAACATGTTTAATGATCGTGCTTTTAAATCAAATACTAAAATGTATTCTTTTACAGAGGTTTAAGTTTTACTTTAATTTGATTTTATCAATCTTTACTTATCTTGTTTAATAAATTAATAGGGGTCTTAGTATGTAATTAGGTTAGTTTTGTGGTTATACCAATCACTTGTCAAGACTAAAATTATCTCCATAACGAGCAAGATTTATCACTTCCTGAACATTGTTGAAAGTTCATCAAGGCTGCCAGACAACTAATTAAAACACTTCTAAAGTATTTCTTCCAAAAGTATTTTTAAGAACTAATTCACTACTTACCACAACTAAGCCTTGATCTAATCTCTTAAGAGTAAGTTAAAAACTGTAATGTAATTTGTGAAAGAGATTTCTTAAATGAAAAATTTAAACTTCTAGTTCTGTTGGGTATTTTTGTTCAACTAGAGGGAACAGTAATATTGTAAAACTATCATTGGCGTGTCATGGAGGATCTCTATATGAAACAAAGCTTGTTCAAACTGTACTTGCAAAATATCCCCCCCCCCTCCCATCTGGTCCCCATTTGACCAACACTACATTGCCTCTGCTCTAATAAACATCAGATAGGAATTGAGTTTTGTTCTGACTAATGATTGTTTTATTGAGTGGTTATAGCCAAGGTTCAACCACCCCCGCACCCCCTTCGTGTAATTTAAGGGATATGTATAAAAACTGTCATTGGCTAAAGGTACAGTAAATTATTATTATTATTATTATTAGCACCGCGTCTTACTACCCGTTCGGGTTATACGCACTTACGCTAATGTGTAATGGTAGGGTGACTGTGAGATGAAATGGAGGACCTACAGTTTAACGTGGAATCCGAACCACGGTGGAGGCCTGGCACTCCCCACATTTACAAAATGTCTTGTCAGAGGTGAAGGAAGGGGTTGGTAATCAGATAAATCTTTGCCGGGACCGAGGATTGAACCCCGGCCGCCAGCATAGAAGTCTGACACCTTACCCCTAGACCACCAGGTCACCTACAAGGTACAGTAAAAATGTTCTCTGGTAGACACCCTCTCACCACCTTAAACAAATGTAGTTTTATTTTTCAACCTTGATAATAACATACCACAGAGACAGTTTAAAACTAACTCCGCTTACCATTGCAACGCTCCACGAGACGCCACTGAAAACCATATATTGGCTTCGAATTTTTTTTAAAATGTCATAAGTGAAAATCCCCTGAGGAAAGTAAATCCCCGTTTAGATAGAACGTTTATTTTCTTGAAGAGGTGCAGGGATTTTTATATGCAATTAAGACTCTCTTAAATTGGATAAAATGAGAAAAAAAATTATTTGAAAGAAGTTACTCATTACTAGAGATAGTTTAAAATATTAGCATAAAAAATAAAAATGGAAACTATATATACCTACCACAGTAAGGTTTATTTAACCAAATGTTCTCCACGAAAATCTTTGCTGTAATAATTTCAATCTCGATGGTTTTGGGGTATACTTCTCTCCTCAGGAACCGATGCTCGCGGGTTCAGACCCAACTGAGATCAACGAATGTTTCTTGAACGATAACAATTCGTAGCACAGCTTCCTTCTGAGCGGAAATAAAGCCATCGGTCCCACGTCGATTGTGGCTTGTAAAAGAATCCTAGAGGTTTTGTGAACATACCTTTTTTACCAGTGCAATTGGTGGGCCCTTTCACGCTCGCTCAAAGATATTCAGTGTGGAAGGCAACGGGGAGCCATCATAATTCCCTTAACTCCTCTAGTACATGTGATTTCCACCAGATGGTGCTGGCAGCGCTTGCCAGCCAAAGGGCTGAGTGTATGTTCAGCTCCGGAGTGAAGGAAATCACATAGAACCAAAGTTCTGGCTGTTGACTTGAGGTGGGATGAAAGGGGACGCGAGAAAAGGCCTGTGTGTTTGATGGGGGGGGGGGTTTAAGAAAAAAGTATTTTCCGCTTATTCTGGATTCACTCCACGGCACTACACTGCTATCAGGTTATTTATATTCTAACTGAGACTATTCTACTTGGATATCCTATTCAAATCTATGATTTACATCACAGGTCAGAGTAAAACTGAATTAATAAATTTACAAAACTACTAGACATCACTTTTTTTAAACACAACAGTGACAACCATCCACTATATTCAGTTAAAAAAATTATAAAACAATGAGAGTCAACTAATCAAGTCACTAAATCAACAAGACTACGGATTTATCTTAAATTATAAAACAATGAGAGTCAACTAATCAAGTCACTAAATCAACAAGACTACAGATTTATCTACTTAGACTTGGATCGGGAGAAACCCAAGTTGTTTGTACTGTATCCTATAATCTCTTTGTGAGGGATGATCCTGATGGCAGACCACGGGGAGCAGTTGGAGACCTCTTTGGTATAAGGTTCGACTCCCTGCCCGATGAATATCCACGTGCGGTATGAGGAGGCTCTGGAAGCCACAGTGTTGTTGTTAAATGCCTGCACCGGACAACTCAGAAGACGTTTTTCGCCAATTGTAGTTTCCACACCGACATGGGCCTCTTGAACACGGTCACCTGGCCCTGCTCCTTCCCGCCTAATAGGAACACGTAGAGAGCCACGGGAGGAACCATGGAGAAGTGACCCTGATCTTCTATCTCCAACGGGCTGGCCGCCGACTGGGTCTTCTCGGCGCGGCTAGCGCTACTCGCGCGGCACTTCTTTCTTCTATCCAGACCCCCAGAGGGGGTCAGAGCTAGGTACTGCGGGGGGTTACGGCCCATAGGGGGGTTGGCCAGAGACGGTGGCTGGTCCATGTTTTGCAACTCCACCAACTCATCAGTGCAAAACTGACGGCTTATACTCCTCCCACTCGCGTCCTCAAGCACGCTGTCAGGAGGACTGTTGAGTAGCTGAGCGAATGACTGGAACTGCTTCTTATGGACGGCGCAGTCCTGATCACCAGATGTCGGCGTCGACACGTGCCAAGACTTCCTCTGTCCAGCGGACGCTAGTATGGTCTGAATGTCCGGACCAAGGTAGTTGGGATTGCAGAACCCGAAAGGGCCCTCCCTGCTCGGTGTCTTCACCTTGCCATTGGTGGGCTTCCCGAATCTACCATTGTTGCACTCGTCTGTTTGATGGTCGTGCTGAAAGTGCGGGTCCACGGGGCTGGGTTTGTTGTACATGCTGTAGTTACTCACTGACGCTATACTCGCGTAATCTGACGTTGACACTGTCTCGTCCGAGTTATCTTCTGGGTCGGCGATCTGATGCCCGGCGCGAAACCTCACTGAGGCGGACTTGGGGATACCGCCGGACTTGTACGTGATGTGGCAAGAGGGTGCCGTCGAGTCAGCGTAGCCGGCGGACAGAAGGTGAGAGTTGTAGCTTTCACTCCTGGTGCCACCCTCACCTTGCAGTGATGGCTGGAAGCGCTGGTGTAGGGCAGCAAAGTCAGTGTTGACCGTCGAGGGTTGCACTTGGATCACCCTGCCCTGAGAGTAAGGGTCCCCCGAACCAAACACGTCGTTCTCCATCTCGTCGTCCGTGTCAAGGTAAACGAGCTTGGTGATTTCTACGGGTGTTAGGACGGGCGTGGGAAGGGTGTACCCTAGAGTCCCAAAGTTAGGCACCGACGTAGGGTCCCTCGTCAGTCCACTACCATCAGATCCCGGATCGTGAGCCATCGCCACAGGCCTGTGAACACTGCTCCTGGCGCAGCCGCCGTGGTGTTGGGTCACCAGTACCGTGGGTCGTTCTGGAGACACCACGGGCTTCCTCCGGGTGATGACGCTGGTGCTCTGGGACTTGACCAGCTTACTGGGCGTCCCTTGCCCCTCTTCGGGCTGCTGACTCTGGTCCTCACTGGCGGAGGACGGCTGGAGTAGTAAGCTCTCGGTACTCTCGTCGTGACTGCTGCTCGTCAACACGCTGTAGCTACACTTGTGGTGGCTCAACCGTGACAGATTGATCTGGGAGAGCTTGGAGATCTCCCGAAGGAAACCACTGCCGTTGGGCGTCACCCCCACCCCTTGCTGGTGGACGCTGTAGCAGCGCCTGCGAGCGCCAGTGTCGTCCTGACTGCCGTCTACGTAGTTGCCAGATACAGGGGTGAAGACGTACTTCTTCTCACAGGGTGACACGCGGTTGTTAGGGAGGTAGGAGGAGTAGCGGGGATGCAGGTTGGTGGTACGGTCGACGGATCCACCTCCGCGAGACCGGTGACCGCGTAGGAGGTTATGCGATGCCACGGAGGGTTTGGTGGATGTGAAGGGTGGGGTCACTGGGTCCT
>CABFOW010004897.1:9263-20494 GCA_902141385.1 Timema californicum | reverse complement strand
ATATATATATATATATATATATATATATATATATATATATATTAAATTTCAGCAGCTATTCTTCGCAGTGGCGGCGGAACCGGGGTGGTACAGGGGGGAATTGCCCCTTCTAGATTAATATCCTACCCCTCTGATATTCTCAAATATTAGGTTGAAATATAACCTTTCATCAAACTCCAAATAGGTGCATCCAAGTTTCAAATATTTGCCGAGGCAGAGTCCTCGGAACCCCTTTTGGCTTGGGAAACATTCAAGTTGCGTTTGTACTTTTCTTCCTGAACTTAATTGAAGGGCGTTTTTAAGGGGGGGCCACCTAACAGCGCACTTACTGCGGACGCGTTTCAGATCTCCAGAAATCTCGCGTTATTTCAAAATATAATTCATTCCAAGAGATGAAAGGTATCACCACGTCTTTATGGAACTATAAATCTGATATTTTATGTTTTATAATTAAAAAATAATAATGACGAGGGGAATTAGCTGATTAATATACGTTTCATGCAAAATTTTGCAGCTTTGATTTGTTTTATTACCGCGTCTTATTATCCGTTCGGGTTATACGCTTATGTACTAATTACGTTAATAGTTTTAAGGATTAGGAAAGTTATATTTAGAGTAAGTGTACCGACATTTGCGCGGAGGGAGAGTGGGAAAATCACCCTCAATACACCCGACCTAGATTCGAGCCATAATCTCCCCGTCATCAACAGTCTAGTCTATTGCGAGAGTAGCGCGTTAGGCTGCGTGACCACCGAAGCAGGTCTGGCACATTATTTACCAAACTACTTAAGCCTGTATATATAAATAACTGTTCTCTGTAATATAAACTAAGATAGATAACATCTTTTTCGGTTTAGGCAAAGCAACATTTTTGCAATGAAAGTAATAGTATTGACATTTAAAAAAAGTTTATATTCGGATTGTTTCGAAGACTGGAGAAGATATTAAAGATTATTTGTTGGTCTAATAATGTTGTCAGCTTCCTACAAATAGATCCCGCCAGATAGCGAGCGAGCAGACTGTAATATAATATCCGAAAGACAGCAAAGATACCGCCAGAGCTGACCTTGGGGATACTATAGTGCGTAATCTCTGACCATAAAAACAGGTTTCTACATGGAGGTTTATCATCCTCTCTCCAGGCAAATGAAAGTAATTCCCCTCTGGATTTATCTTCCTAATATTTGCCATTTTGACTAGATAGGTGGAACTGGATGTTAACTATTTACCTATACGTCCCATGTTATTGTAGGTACAGTTTTCTCACAAATTATAAAACATATCACGCCAAAATAATTACCACGTGACCGGCCTATTGGTATAGTGTTCAGCATTCCTGACTACTAATCTAGAGGTCCTGGATTCGATTCCCAGTGGTATCATAGGTATTTTTCCCGAAGGGGAATTGTCCCTATGGTATGGATTGTAATTAGGCTTAAGTTAGGTTTAATAATTCCACTGGCACCACATTATCATCATCATCAGCTTCATCATCAAGAAGACGGGTACATATTCACCACTGCCAGTAAAAGACCAGGAATGTCCAGTTAGCCGACAAACCCTGGTGGATATACGCAAACAAAAAATTAACACGGAAGGAGTGGGGAAAACCATTTAGAAAAAAAAAACCTCAACAGACCCAACAGGGATTCGAACCCCGATCTCCTCGTCATCGGCAAGCCGGTCTTAAACTAGAGTGACGCCTTAGACCATTTGGCCATTAATGTTGGGTCATATACAATATTAGTTTCTAAATAAATAAAAATTTAATTTATTAAAGACTAGCACAAGAATACGAGCTGTGTGACGTCATAAGTCACCTACAATCCTTTCAGACGTTCCTATTTTCGTAGTCGGCCAGAGAACGGGTAGCAGTCGGATCTAACCTCGACTGCTGTCCGATGTCGGCCAGGTGCCACAGGGCGGTCGCTCTTTGTTATAGATGGGCATTTCTACACGGGCAGGTATTTAGTCGTCCTACACCCTCCCGAGCAAACACAGGCCGGTATTCAGTTGTCCGACACCCTCCTGAGCGAACACAGGCCGGTATTCAGTTGTCCGACACCCTCCTGGGCGAACACAGGCCGGTATTCAATCGTCCGACACCCTCCTGGGCGAACACGGGCCGGTATTTAGTCGTCCGACACCCCCCTGAGCGAACACGGGCCGGTATTTAGTCGTCCGACACCCTCCTGAGCGAACACAGGCCGGTATTCAGTCGTCCGACACCCTCCTGAGCGAACAAAGGACGGTATTTAGTCTTCCGACACTCTCCCGAGCAAACACAGGCCGGTATTCAGTCGTCCGACACCCTCCCGAGCAAACAGAGGCCGGTATTTAGTCATCCGACACCCTCCTGAGCGAACACAGGCCAGTATTTAGTCATCCGACACCCTCCTGAGCAAACACAGGCCGGTATTCAGTCGTCCGACACCCTCCTGAACAAACACAGGCCGGTATTCAGTCGTCCGAAACTCCTGAGCGAGCACAGGCTGGTATTTAGTCATCCGACACCCTCCCGAGCAAACACAGGCCGGTATTCAGTCGTCCGACACCCTTTCCGAGCAAACACAGGTCGGTATTCAGTCGTCCGACACCCTTCCGAGCAAACAGAGGTCGGTATTCAGTCGTCCGACACCCTCCCGAGCAAACACAGGCCGGTATTCAGTCGTCCGACACCCTCCTGAGCGAACACAGGCCGGTATTCAGTCATCTGACACCCTCCCGAGCAAACACATGCCGGTATTTAGTCGTCCGACACTCCTGAGCGAACACACGTGCTGTGTGGTTGGTTGGCGGTCGAGCTTCTTATGAAAATGAGTGATATTGATGTAGATATTGAAATACTGATTTGAATCACGGCCTGTGTTATGGGACAAAACTTTAGAAAGTTGTAAGGACAGGAGCAAGGCAAAAAATGCATGGAGAGAAGTTTGTGTACATCTAAAGTAACCCCATGGCTTCTTTGGTGCTGACTGACATCTCACAGTTGACTTCTGACAGCCAGAAGTGACAGCTGCTAAACACATGTTTTTGCAGATCATATGGTTCGGCGTAGGGCTACATAATTTGGTCTGGTAACTTTTCAAAGCCGTCAGTCAGCACCAAAGAAGCCATGGGGCTACTGTAAAAGAAACTATTTCGTCTTATTTATCCAGAAAATTTAATTCATCTAGGGATTTGATTATTAGGTTTTGAGAATAAAAACTTTCTTGGGGAGAGCGATAAAATTTAATAGGTGGAGAGGGGGTGAACGAGAGAAGTTATATACACCAGCTTTTACTAAAATACTTGCCGGCGTAAGCGGAAAACAAAACAAATTCCCATACATTTACTTTCATAATTTTATTTTTCAATAATTCAAAAACTCTTTTTTTAAAAAATAGAAAAATAATTGTTTATTGTGAAAGTTTTGTCCGCCAAACGTGAGAAAAGCTCAACGCACGGGCTTACATGTCAAATGGTTTGACGTATGGATACATGACATTAGACCAGGTAAATTTTACTGTTAGATAAAGAAGGCTATTTACAAGGTGATGAGGATTTACTTGGTATTTCCTCCAAAGCTGCTGGTTGGAAATAGTAATGGAGTGTCTTGGGTCACATCACTGTGTCTCAATTTGTGGAAAGATTATCTGGTACTAACGTACCGTTGCTCAGGGGACGCCTGAATGTACCAATCGTACATCCTTTCCGTGGAGGCTCTTTCCATGTCCCGATAAGAGGAGGGTGTAGAACCAGTAGACACCCTTAAACCTACCTTAAGCCTAACTAACCAAACCCTGGTGACTATGGGAATTATTCCCCTTTCAAGAAAAACCACCCGATACCAGTCGGGAATCGAACCCGGGACTTCTATATCAACAGCCAGAGACTATGACCACTATACTACAGTAGCCCCATGGCTTCTTTGGTGCTGACTGACAGCTTTGAAAAGTTACCACACCAAATATTGTATCCCTACACCGAACCATATGATCGGCAAAAACATGTGTTTAGCAGCTGTGACTTCTGACAGTCAACATTTAGGTATATACCTAATTGTTGACTGTCAGAAGTCAGCTGTGAACTGTCAGCCAGCACCAAAGAAGCCATGGGACTACTGTACAAGGCCTGTTTCTTGTTGATAAGAAGGGGAAAGAAAGAGATAAAGATAAGTTTAAAGAGAATCAGAGAATGGTATATTTCACTTTGGTTGGAAAACACTAGCGATTCTGTTATGGATATTATATTCGTCATTAAATAAAAACCATCAATTTTATTAGTTGGGCTTGTTTACTTTAATTTCAACTTTTTATTTCAAACTATAAAATAAACGCCAATTAAATTTCAACTTTTTATTTCAAACTATAAAATCCTCGTCAATTAAATTTCAACTTTAATTTACTGACGAGTCGACAATAAAAATAAATGTATAAAATTATATTTCTGACTGAAGGAAGGGCGTAAACCTTTCAGTGGCCCGTTGACCTCATTTTTGAAGCCAGAATGAAATTGCTGTACTAAAAAAAATTAACGTAATAACTCTTTGCTTATATAAAGAGCCTGGGGNGAATCAAAGGTAGTTGTAATAAAAAAGTTTGTAAAAATAGTATTTCCTACTTTAACTTACGATGGAATCCAGTTCCGACTAATTATTTCCTATTTATGTCCTCCAAGGATATATCTGTATATTTCTGAACGCTATGTTGTTTTTTAACACCGTGTCTTACTACTAGTTTGGATTATACGCTTATGAACTAGTTACGCTAACCTTTTAGGGATTAGAAAGTTTATATTTAGAGCAAGTGTACCTGCATTTGCGTGAAGGGATAATGGAAAACACTTTTGGGAAAAACCACCCTCAGTACACCCGACCGAGATTCGAACTTCGATCTCCCCATCATCGGCAGTTTAGTCTAACACGAGTGTGGCGCGTTAGATCACCTGGCTGGTCATCGAAGCTAGAGATGAAAATTTCCAGGTAAATTTCCAATCGGAAAATGTTTCGAAATGGTGGCTTGTTTGCTACCTACTAAATAGTCGAAGGAGGGAGACGGGCACTAAGAGCTTATCACGCCATTTAACACTGTGTGGGGGACGAGTTAATAACAAACTAAGGGTACAGGAAAAAGAAGGAGAAAGTGCAATATTAACCCAAATTGAATTAGTGGTGCCATCTGTTAGACAATCATAAGACCTTTTTATAATTTAAATTAGTTAGTGGTGCCATCTGTTAGACAATCATAAGGCTTTACACTTTAAATGAGTTAGTGCTGCCACCTGTTAGTAAATTTATAAGGATTTACACTTTAATTGAGTTACTGGTGCCATCTGTTAAACAATAATAAGACTTTACACTTTAAATGAGATAGTAGTGCCACCTGTCAGACAATCATAAGGCTTTACACTTTAAATGAGTTAGTGCTGCCACCTGTTAGACAAACATAAGACCTTTTTATAATTTAAATGAGTTACTGGTGCCATCTTTTAGACAATCATAAGGCTTTACACTTTAAATAAGTTAGTGCTGCTACCTATTAGACAATCATAAGACCTTTTTACACTTTAAATGAGTTAGTACTACCACCTGTTAGACAATCACTAGACCTATTTAATTCACCTTATATTATGGCTAAAAGAGCTCTCTGTCTTCGTTAAATTAATTTATAAAAAAGTATTTGTTAGGGTCTTTAAGGAGTTTGAAATATTAAGCTTGCTGTCCTGGAAAATGTGTGTAGTGTGACTTTTCCCTTGTACTCTTCAAATCCTAAATGCAAACCAATAATGACAATTATAAATTAAAATACCAGAGGGAAGGCGATGTATTCGTTAGTATTTTATTATAGTATTGAGGTATTAACACATACAGTTTACAGCTTACCTGACTTTAGTGACACATTAAACCGCCAAGTGCTGTAGTCGAAACGTGATTTATTTGAACTCGTTTAAATGGCTGGAGCCTTCCCCTCCTCCCCAAAAGAAAAAAACGTTAATCTTCATTTTAAACTCATAGCCAACAAAACTACCCACACAATTCAACCTTCCATGTTTGGTTAAAACCTGTGATTTCCATCTTAGAATAGCTTTTCAAGCCGTAATATAATCATGGATAAAGTATCGTGGAGAGAGCTTAGTTCAACGTCGCAACGGATCGTTATAGGTAGCGCTGCTGTATAGCTTTTGCGTGTGTGAGTGTGTTCATACACATGTGTGAATGTGTACACCACGTCCCGTCTGGACTGTCCTAATAGGATGAGGAAGGTTACATTTATAGTAAATGTACAAACATTTGAGTGGAGGAAGATTGGGAAAAAACACCCTTACTGTACGCAACCGGGATTTCAACTACGACAGCCCTGTCATAAGCAACATAGACCAGACGAGTCTGATGTTAAGGTCTGCGTACCCACCGATGCGAATTTAAGTTTACAAGACATATGCTTACATATATACTTATTATGAACTTATAAAGCGCTTGTATATTTAATAATATTAGTTACCTAGACTAACTAGTCAGAGTGAAAAACTGCCCAAGTTAATTTTATTTTTATTTATTATCCATTTTTTTAATACCGCATCTTACTACCCGTTCAGGTTATACGCTTATATACTAATTACCCTAATGGTTTTAAGGATTAGGAAGGTTATATTTATAAGACGTGTACCTGCATTTACGTGGAGGTAGAGTGGAAAACAATTTTGGGAAAAAAGCCACCCTCAGTTCACCCGACTGAGATTCGAATTTTGATCTCCCAGTAATCCACTTTCTTATTTTACCAAAACACAGGGTTTGTAGAAAAGCTAGGCAACAGTTAAGAAGTTTCGAGATTTTTAGTCAAATTTACAACTAAAGACCTTTAATTAGAGACCTTAACCACTTTTATACGACATAATATGTAACACTCTTTTTATTTTGTTTTATTTAGCACCGCGTCTTACTATTCGTTCGGGTTATACGCTCAAGTACTAATTACGCTAATAGGTTAGGAATTGGGGAGGTTGAATTTATAAAAATTGAACCCGCATTTGCGTCGAGGGGAAATGGACTAACCATTTAGGAAAAAACACACTTAGTTCACCCGACCGAGATTCTAACCTACATCTCCACGTCCTCAGCAGTCTAGCTCAACACAAAACTAGTGCGTTAGCTAACCACGCCACCGAGGCAACCCTCTCTTAATAACCTCCATAACCTGCTTCGGTATACTTCCTTTAAATTCTACCCTCCTCATCCTTAACTATTATTATTATTAGTACCGCGTCTTAATACCCGTTCGGGCTATACGCACTTACGCTAATGTGTAATGGTAAGGTGATTGTGAGATGAAATGGAGGACCTACAGTTTAACGTGGAATCCGAACCACGGTGGTAGGCCTGGCACTCCCCACATTCACAAGATGTCTTGCCAGAGGTGAAGGAAGGGTTTGGTAATCAGATAAATCTGTGCCGGGACCGAGGATTGAACCCCGGACCTCCAGCACAGAAGTCCGACACCTTACCCCCTAGACCGCCAGGTCACCCTCATCCTTAACTCATTAGTGTAATTAGTAAATGTGTGTATAACCTGAACAGGTATTAAGACTTGGTGCTATAACAAATATGACAGTGGTGGGGGAAAATAAAGACAAATAAGAAGAGTATCTTCTTCTCTTTTATCCGTGCCGGTGAGCTTTTACATAGTCTACTATTTCCAAGGTAAGTTGGGAGACGTTTTCTGTCAACATAGTGAGGTTATGTGTGCGCGGGACCCCCATCCCGACTTAGCGAAGACGCTCGCCTTATTCGAGAGGTTTTATGTATTCAACCTTTTTTTTCCACAGGTGAGGGGGAGGGGGGGGGGACACTGTCTCCAAAACGGTAGAGACGACAATATAGTCCCATTGTCTGAGTCGTCTCTCCCCTCCCCTCCCCTCCCACACTCGAGACGTCTCGAAACACAATGTGTGAGATGAAAAGATGATGACATGGTGTTCTTTATAAGATACAGTGCCAGAAGCGACTATTATTTGGGAGTCTCGAGAAAATGTCATCGCTCTATTATATTAATAAGGCACGTTCCCTTTTTTTCTTCTTCTTTTTTTTTAGCATCACGTCTCGTTCAGGTTATACTAATGAGTTATGGATGAGCTGACTCAATTTAGATAAAGTGTACTCGCATTTGCGTGGAAAGCGAATGGGCAAACCATTTAGGGGAAAAAATCTCTCAGTACACCCGACCGGGATCGAGCCCCAACCTCTCCGTCATCGAGACCGTCTAGTTTATTTCGAGAGTAGAGCCTAAGACCATGCAGCCACCGAAGCGGGTATGCTTACTATTTAATGGGGGTTTGAGGGGGTAGAAAAATATGGAGATAACGTCATAACTTTTTTTAACACTTTCAATAAAAAAATGTGTCCTGCCAGTTATTTTTTTGTCTCCTTTGTCTGGCAAAGTTTACAGAGCCATGGTAGATTATCATGCAATTAAATCCTAAACTACCTCACCTCCCCAAAGGTAAATTCGGGGGGAGCAAGTCTTATCTTGTACTATAAAGCTAACTAAGGCTAGAGTCTGTTCGCCATAGCTCTTTATCTAAATGACGGTTGAAAAATCGTTATGTTTAGGTTTTGGGCTGCCAACACTTGTAGGAGATCACTGGCTTTTTTTTATATATGATAAGTTTTTTAATTAAATGTTATATTTTACATTTAAAATAACGTAAACTTAAGTTTTCTCACATCATAAAAAAAATCTTTGTACCCTACTTCAAATAAATATAAATAATATCGGCCTGAATTACTGTGTCTAACTATCACATTCATACATTACCATACGTTTTCATTACAGTTATACAAAGTGACAGATGTCAGCTGTTGGCGTAGGGATACATCAGGGACTGTTCCTAGTGACTTTTTGAGCTGTCATTCCAAGTAAACTCGTGGGGGGGGGGNGGGGGGGGGGGGGGGGTGTACTTTACACGGAGCCTGTGAATGTACAGACGTGTGCAAAAATTATTAGCCATTTTCTAATTTTAACGAAATAATAAAGTTATTCGATACTAAGCTTTTACTAAACTATACCTACATACACTTTTACCTTACTTACAGTTTTTATACTCCTCCTAGTACTTAGTATGGCACCCTTTAGCCCTTATTAAGGCTTCAATTCGACGTGACATGCCCTCTATTGCTGTCTTGCACATGTGTACAATTTCTTAATCATTTTGCCACACAGATATAATGTGCTTTACTAGACTTTCCTTGGTTGTCGGGTAGTTGTGTTTCACTTTTTTTACTCAAAACACTCCACACAGAATCGATAGGGTTCATATCTGGGCTGTTGCCGGCCCATTCCAACACAGATATGTCCTGTTCTTGCAGTTTGCTTGTAACTCGTTTTTCCCTGTGTCATGGCGCGTCATCTTGTATGAAAATTCCATTACCTGTTGGGAAACACTCACTCCTCATAGGTACCACACACGTTTCTACCCCCTCCCTGTACTGTCCAGCATTCATGTTTCCCTGAACTATATGAATATGACCAGTCCCATAAATTGAAATCCCACTCCAAATCACAACTTTAGTGGGGTAATTTAAATTTTGCACTACACAATCCGTCCTGAAAGCCTCTCCTGGCCCTCTTCTTACGTACTGAGTGTTTTCTTCAACAGCAGAGATAGTAGTCTCGTCCCTGAACAATACCTGAAACAAACATTTTCGCTATTCGCTGGATAATAAAAAAATTAATGAAAAATCAAAATGAAAATTACTTCAAAACGTTTGTTATAATAATGATAATTTTATTTTTAATATATTTTTGGTAATTTATTTACCTTTTCCCAGTCTTCAGATATCCAGTCCTTGTGTGACATGGCCCAATCACGGCTTCTTTTTTTTTATCAAGGCAGGTGTCAGCTTTTGCTTTTCACTTCTTGCTTTTAATCCGCCTTCGGAAAGCCTACGTCGGATAGTGCTAGCAGATATCTCTTATCCATGTTCCCGAGCAACCGCCTGAAGCTGAGTTGATGTCAATGCTTCATTTTTTAAGCAGTTCTCCAAACAAATTTATCTTTTAAAAAAAAATGGGTGATATCGCACGTTTTCTACCACACATGCCCTCTCGTTGTGGTGTGGTACGTTTATGATCCGTCATCTTCTGTGATAATCGCGTAACATAGCTAGTACTTACTCCTANATCTACCATCCATACCCATTGCTACTCCTGCCATGGGATGAATCACCAGAATTTCCGCTAAGCACAAAACAAAGCAGTCAATAAACAAAGGCGAGGGGAAGGAGCAGGGGGGGATTTTCCCTTCCAAATACACACGAGCGAAAAATGTAAAGAACAGTACTATTGCAAACTGACACAAATTAATTAAAATACTGTTAACTAACACCATATTCGAATTTTGTCACAACAAACACCAAACAAATTGAAAATTGCTAATAATTTGCACACGTCTGTACTTTACACGGAGCCGACCAGCACTGAACCTACCGAATTTCCTAGCTAGTGGCTACACGAGCACGAATGTGACGGGAAATTCTAATGTACGCATGCACCGTTGCACTTCCGCCAATGTGGAAGCCATGGAAGAACAATGTTCAAAGTGTTCGGTCTCGAGCCCCACTTGATCCCGAATAACTATTTGATAGTTTAAATCAGTTGGAATCTTTTTTAAATACCCACCCCCCGCCCACCTCCCATCCTCTGTTGCCCAAACGTGGAGTAAAAAATGTACAGTAACCCCATGGCTTCTTTGGCGCTGACTGCTGACTTCTGACAATCAACCTTTAGGTATATATCTAAATTTTGACTGTCAGAAGTGACAGTTACTAAACACATGTTCATGCAGATCATATGGTTTGGCGTAGGGATACATAATTTGGTATGGTAGCGTTTCAAAGTCGTCAGCATTCAGCTGTGAGCTGTCAGTCAGCACCAAAGAAATCATGGGGCTACTGTACGTTCCCACTTGCACTGCTTGGTGGTTGGCGCGAAATAAAGTTCGGAAGCTCCCGAACATTTCCGGAGACATCCGAATGGTCATGCGTATTCGGGTGTTTGCGGCTACACGGTCCGCACCGCATCGCACCGTTAAAGTACGGATGAATGGTTTTCTCGACGATTCGTCCGGTGCGATGCGGAACATGTAGCCGGTCTCTAATAGACCGAGTGCCGACATCAAGATGCACCAGCCTCCACAACGGCACGTGCTATTTTAACAAACAAGTTTGTTGACCTGGAGGGTGACCGGGGGGGGGG
>CABFOW010004896.1:29593-41138 GCA_902141385.1 Timema californicum | reverse complement strand
CCAAAACCTTCCTTCACCTCTGACAAGGCGTGTATTAATCACAACTTGTGAATGTGTGGGATGTTAGGCCTCCACCGTGGTTCGGATTCCACGTTAAGCTGTAGGTCCTCCATTTCATCTCACAATCACCCTACCATTGCACATTATCGTAAGTGCGTATAACCCGAACGGGTAGTAAGACGCGGTGCTAATAATAATGATAGGGATATGGAAGGTTGTATTTAGATGAAGTGTACCCGCCTGACCGGGATTTAAACCATGATATTCCCGTCAGGGGTCGTCCATAAACCACATGGCACTTTTTTTCTTGCGTTTTTTTAACCTCCACCCCCTTGTAACACCAAGCAAACAATAAGATATGTTTACTAACGGTGAAAACATGAACAATATCATTATTTTGTCAACATTAGAATACTTTAAGTATAAGATATGTCTTACGTAACACTGTGAAGTATAAACCCTTCCCCCCCCCATCCCCAAACACACACATGTAACACACTGAAGGCATTAGAGAGCTCCCCAGCCTCCCTTAGAGTGACGCCTTAGACTAGTGGCTCTCAAACTGTGTGCCGCGAACCCTTCAAAGGTGTGCAGCCAAATGTTGATCAAACGTGTAGACATTATATCTTTGCAAATGGAGACTCTCACCTCTTGCGAGCATTAAATGCAAAAATTGGAGGGGGGGAAGGGGTGGAGTTAGTGAACTCTAATATAAAATGAGAATCATATTTTCGTTTATACGCCCTAATTTAACTGAAATAACTAAAAAATATATTTAAAAACTTATTCAAGTTTCACATTAAAGTCACGATTTTTTTTACCCTCTTCAATGGCCGAATGGTTCTAGGCCGATGACAGACTGATGTTTTTGTCGCTGCGACACAAACGCCGCGACCAGGTGGCTCTAGTGTATTGCATTGTTTCATATGAGGGGGTCGCTACGCCCAAGAAACGCTTAACATCGACGTTTTCAAATTTGTCTGATCGCCCTCATACGAAACAATACAATACACCAGGGCGACCTGGTCGCGGCGTTTGTGTCGCAGCGACCAAAACATCAGTCTGTACGTCACCGGCCTAAAAGTCGATCTTTAAGTTTTTTAAACACACAATTTATATTAAGTACTTATAAATATTATTTGAGTGTGAGTAAAATGCTTGGATTCGTCATAATCGGCTATAATAAAAGAAAGAAGCGATCTTAGGGTTCTCTTTAGACGCGATACACTGAGGTTGTGGTCTTCCATCTTGTGTCCAAGAGAAGTATGCTGCAACTGATTTAAATTCGGCCTCCTGCTCCCTGTATATACGAGTCGTCAATGGCCAACACCGATTCATCTTGGCCAATAGTTTCTAAGGGCTGTGTGTGTTTATTATTATACCTCTATAAATCCACACGGCTGACTCACTCACTGAAATTCATGTTTATCAACTTTTAGATGAGCTAGAAACTTGGAATTTAGCAAAATTATAGCTTCTAGAGTGTAACTGACGGGGAAATTCAGAAAAGTAAAAAAAAAAATTAACCCCCGAAAAAAATAGTTCAAAATGTCGGAACAACTTTAAAGTCGGTGCGGAACTTTCTTTCGGGGTCTCTTGTGGCTAAACGGTAAGACCTATCAAAAAACGGCTCTGGAATTTCATGTAAAGAAAATTCACTGAGAGTTTGGGGATGGAGCACCCAACGAGCAAAGTGAGTATGTGTATATATATATATATATATATATACACATACTCACTTTGCTCGTTGGGTGCTCCATCCCCAAACTCTCAGTGAATTTTCTTTACATGAAATTCCAGAGCCGTTTTTTGATAGGTCTTACCGTTTAGCCACAAGAGNTATATATATATATATAGAGATAACCAGCGTGTACACCCCTGTTGCGTCGTCTCGTGTAGCTTCCAGCCTGAGAGCTTTTAGCGCTGGGTTAGGTTACGAGGTTAATGTTGTCCCGCCATCCATCACGGGGTATATACCCCCATATAGACCTTGTTTACTGTCGCTGGGGAGGAGAAAAGAAAAAATTCAAAGCTCTTCAGTTGTTCACTCGTGTCTTGACTCCATTGGCAAGGATGGTACGCATTCTCGCCCACGTACTGAAAGTTCAAAGGCCGAATTTGTCTATCTGCCTTCATTTTTTATTTATTTTTTACCTTCTTTTCAGGTTTTATGTTTTTGTACAAAATACTCAAATGGTTTTAGGGATTAGGAGGGCTATATTTATAGGAAGTATACCCGCATTTGCGTTGAGGGATAGTAGAAAACCACCCTCAGTAAACCCTACCGAGGTGTGAACCTTGATCTCCCCGTCTTCGGCAGTCTAGTCTAACACGAGAGTAGCGCGTTAGATAACGCGTCAACCGAAGCGGTTCACAACTTCCTTCAGAGGGAAAGTAAAACCGCCGGTCCCATGTCAATTGGGGCGTGTTAAAGAGAAGGTATGTGAAAATAACTTTTCCGGCAAAATTGGTAAGCCCTTTCGCTCTAGCTCATAGAAATTCTCGTGCGCTGATATAATCGGTCGATTCAGAAAGTGCACGTTAAATACCTCTAATAAATATTTGATAAAAAAAATATACTATGGTGTAGCAATCTTTGTGGATTGTGCTTAGAATATGTTATTGCGCTCGCCATCAGGCAAATAATTTAAAACGACCCGCCTCGGTGGCGTAGTTGGCTAACGCGCTTGTCGTGTTGAGCTCGACTGCTGAGGACGGGGAGATTGAGGGTTCGAATCTCGGTCGGGTGAACTGAGGGTGGTTTTTCCTAAAATGGTTTTCCACTCTCCCTCCACGCAAATTCGGGTTAACTTCCTCTAATTCAACCTTCCCAGTTCCTAATCCATTAGTGTAATTAGTACCTAAAGCGTATAACCCGAACGGGTGGTAAGACGCGTTGCTAAAATTTAAAACGTTTCGCCCGGCACCCTGAAGCACCTTATGCTGGTATACATCTGCCACAGATAAGATTATATAGGTGTCAACACGTGTATTGAATTCTCGTGTGGGAGTGTGTACAGTGAGTACTTGAGATGATAACGACTCAGGATAGCACTCCATTTCAACACCCTATTTTCTTATAAGTGATGGCAGGTGGCCGACCACGATTTTTTATAACCTGTAAACTGTTTTTTTCCCAGTCTCTCTTCACGTAACTGCGGGTACGCTTTATATTTTTCCCTGGCACATTAGCGCAGAGGTGGGGAACATAAAGTCTGTTCAGCGTAGGAATTGTTTTCTTAAAGGTCTTTTCCTCTACCAAAATTCTATTATATAGTAGGAGATTGTTAGGAAAAAAGACCTTTCAGAGAGTAATTCCTACCATGAATGGAGTATAATTAGCTTTCATTGCAGCCCCAGGTGTGGCGAACGAGAAGGGAAATTTCAGCGCGTCGAGTAAAATTGGAGAAATTAGGTTGCTCTATCGAACATTTGAATCAACACACACTGTTTGAACAAGTTTATTTAAAACACGTACACTTTAACTACTCATTTACAACTAGAGTAGCCCCATGGATTCTTTGGTGCTGATTGACAGCTCACAGCTGACGGCTTTGAAAAGTTACCAGTCCAAATTATTTATCCCTACGCTGAACCAAATGATCTGCAAAAAAAAACATGTGTTTAGCAGCTGTCACTTCTGACAGTCAACATTTGGGTATATACCTAAATGTTGACTGTCAGAAGTCAGCTGTGAGCTGTCAGTCAGCAGCAAAGAAGCCATGGGGCTACTGTACCTCCGATGAAAATGATGAAAATTGTTCAAATTAAAACTGTAAGACAATTTAATACGAAATTTTGACAGTTTTGTTTGAAGGCAGAGATGAAACGAAGAGTTTTGGTAAAGGGAGTTCAGGGGAGTTAGTGGTTGGCAGTGTTGCGTCATGGTCTCATTCAAAAAAGCGGAATGTTTCCAATGATATTCAGAAAATTTTAAATTAAAATCAGCACACGCCGTCAGGAAAAGGTTTATTTTACTGTCATGGCCGGCAAACTCCAATTCGCCACCCATTTATGGCCAATTCGCCACTTGTGGCGATTGTAGAGAGGGTTGCCCATTCCGGAATTAGCGTAATTAGTCCATATACAAAAAAAATCAACACCTTTGAATGAGGGGAGTTAATAAAAAGACTGTCTGAATAGCTTTTGAAAATTCATGCCATTTAGTTCAGGCATTCTTAATTTTAAGTTACTCTGCTCACATATTCATAGATAGGTAAAAATTGAATATACAAGTGCATGGTGACCTGGCGGTCTAGGGGTAAGGTGTCAGACTTCTACGCTGGCGGCCGGGGTTCAATCATAGGTCCCGGCAAAGATTTATCTGATTACCAAACCCTTCCTTCACCTCTGACAAGATATCTTGTGAATGTGGGGAATGCCAGGCCTCCACCGTGGTTCGGATTCCACGTTAAACTGTAGGTCCTTCATTTCATCTCACAATCACCCTACCATTACACATTAGCGTAAGTGCGTATAACCCGAACGGGTAGTAAGACGCGGTGCTAATAATAATAATAATAATAATAATAATAATAATAATAGAATATACAAGTGTATAATAAAACCAGCGATTTCGTCACATCTGGAACAAATTATTTCAGACTTGACTACAGTTTACAGAAAGGGAAACATGGTTCGAATCCCTGTCGGCTATACTGAAGAGGATTTTTTTACTAAATTAGTTCCACCTCCTCCGTGAGGTAGCGTGTTCATATTTCTCTTCAATACGAGAGTGTACCTTCTTGTCAGACCCAATATCGACCTATTTTATGGGTCTCAATTGTCAAATTAAGACTTAAACATAAATGTGTTTACCTGAAGGTGGGCAATCGTTATTAAAACCACAACAATTTTTACCGGGAGTCGAAAAAAGGTCACCCTCATCCAGATGCATCTTCGGAACCGCTGGGGCTATGGGGCGAAACTGTAACAAGCATTGTTGTCTATACCGAAGTTTTTTTTTCTAACACTTGTTTGTAAATATGAAGACCCGCCTCATTGGCGTAGTTTGGCTAACGCGCTTGTCGTGTTGAGCTCTACTGCTGAGGACGGGGAGATCGAGGTTTGAATCTCGGTCGGGTGAACTGGGGGTTGTTTCCTAAATGGTTTTCCACTCTCCCTCCACGCAAATGTGGGTTCCTCTAATTAAACCTTCCCAATTCCTAATCCATTAGAGTAATTAGTACATAAATCGTATAACCCGAACGGGTAGTAAGACGCGGTGCTAAATATTATTATTATTGTAAATATAAATGCCTCGTGTATATGCTATAAGTTTTCCATTTTTAAATAAAGTTTCTTTAAAACTAAAATCTACGTCTCTTTGTCGTATTAATTTGAGAAAAATATTTATTTTCTTTAGTTTAGACAAAGTTTGTATCAAACAAAAAAACATTTCCCCCCCTATTTTTAACTAAGTATTGCGCAATTTCCGCACGGGTTCGCTAGTTTTCTATAAGCTCAGCCTTCCTCAGTCTTACCCCATTAGTGTGAATGTCCGGACATCCCGAAGTTGGTAGTGTGACGCAGGGCACACACAATAATTGATGTGAACGGTCGAACCGTGATCATTTAGTTTGTGAGCCCGGGTCTTCATTCAACAATCGATAGTGTGATTCAAGTCCGCGGACCGTACTTGAGGCGCGTTCATCACTAATGGACGTGTCATTGTCGCGACTTGCCTGGGATCCTTGTCATCGCCACTAACCGGCAACTCGGAGAGAGAGAGAGAGAGAGAGAGAGAGAGAGAGAGAGCCTTCTATTGACTGACCGTGTTAGGATACCACGAGTAGTATCAGTGCGCCATTGTGTAGGTACGGCCAGAATAACATGGATATCACGTGCAGTATCAGTATGCCATTGTGTAGGTATGGCCAGAGTGATGTGGATACCACGAGTAGTCGCAGTACGCCATTGTGTAGTTATGGCCAGAATAAAATAGTACCATTATATTATTATTATTATTATTATTAGCACCACGTCTTACTACCCGTTCGGGTTATACGCACTTACGCTAATGTGTAATGGTAGGGTGATTGTGAGATGAAATGGAGGACCTACAGTTTAACGTGGAATCCGAACCACGGTGGAGGCCTGGCATTCCCCACATTAACAAGATGTCTTGTCAGAGGTAAAGGAAGGGTTTGGTAATCAGAAAAATCTTTGCCGGGACTGGGGACCATTATATTTTAATTTCAAAGGTTTAATGATTTTTGGCCCAAAACAGCATAGTTTACCGGTAGATTTGTTATTGAATCTTTAAGAATGTCAATTTAAGTTGGAAAGGTGTAATAAATACCTTTATTTTCTCACTTATACCTAATTTGGGAAAATGTATTCTCATTATTTCGTATGACACAATTAACTTCATTCCTTAATTAATACATTACTAAAAAAACAGGTTTAAGGGGTATTTAAAAAATTAACATGTAGCCTGATTTTCTACGAATAGCGTTCTGAAGAAACTCCTATATTTCTACCAGCACCCTGCTATATAGTCCCGGGTTCTGGAGGAAAATTTGGCCTTTCACGAGACAGTTCGTAAGAGAGTCGCTCTCTACTTAAAATACCTATAACTAATTTTATTATTCCTACCATCAACACAAAGGGTGGGGCTATTCTGTGTTTGCCAAGATGATTGGGTGGCTTCAAGAGAAGTGGAGCAAGTTTGTGGTGGGTTTTGTCTTCTCTTTCGATGTTCTTCATAAACATACAAAAAAACACTGTCTTTCTCAACTAGGTCAAAAGAATTTTAGAAACTGATCAGTTAAGACGGAAGACTGTAAGCTGACACTTGTGTCAACCTTACATTCTTCTAGACGCAGTCTCACTTTTAAACGAGCCATTCATACTTCTCGCGACTCTTGTGAAAGAGGAAGTATTGGGATCGAGGGAAAAAAACTCGAATTCGAGATTTTGATGGATGTTTCATGACACCCTGAACACGAAAGGTGGTTTTCGCGAGGCCGTCATAATCTCGATCTAGGAAAAAAAACAAAACATTTTACCGATTGTTATAAAATTTTATATTTAAGATTTTCATAAGGTCCCCCACAGGAGTTTTTTTAATGATGTATCTAACCTTAAAATTAAGTGTGCCTACAGTAGCCCCATGGCTTCTTTGGTGCTGACTGACAGCTCACACCTGACTTTTGACAGACAACATTTAGAAATATACCTAAATGTTGACTGTCAGACTTGACAGCTGCTAAACACATGTTTTTACAGATCATGTGGTTCGGCGTAGGGATTCATAATTTGGTCTGGTAACTTTTCAAAGCCGTCATCTGTGAGCTGTCATTCAGCACCAAAGAAGCCATTGTGCTACTGTAGTTTATTTAAGAGTGAAAAGAGAGGGGGGGAAATATTAGAATTTCTAGAAATCTGATTCAACAACTTTTTATCAACATTCGTATCTAATCACTGTTTTCGCCTAAGTACCCAATGTTCGTGGGTTCAAATCCAGCTGAGTTCGACGTATTTTTCTTGCGCAGTAAAAATTCGTAGCACAATTTCCTTCGAATGGGAACTAAAGCCGCTGGTCTCAAGTATATTGTGGCCATTTAAAATATATTTCCCGCCAAAATTTGTAGGCCCTTTCGCTCTTGCTCATAGAAATTGTCATGTAGTGATATAATCAGTCGGTTCAGATAGTGCTCGTTAAATGCTTCAAATAAATGTATGACTTAATCTATACCTTACTTAAGTTAATATCTCCCATTTTGATCTTATCGAGACTAACTCTTTGAGATACGAAGTAACTAATTGTATTTGAAACTCTCAAAACCAATAGTTTCTGAGTTATAAGCAAATATATATATTTTAAATGGAGATCTCGGAAATCGTGATCTGATTGTTATTTTGATGACAGGGAGGTTCTTTTTATCCGTTGTTTCAACAACAATGTCTATTTATGATTTGTTTTGGCATATATTACGAGTTTTAAGTACATATCTCAGGTGACCTGGGGGTCTAGGGGTAAGGTGTCAGACTTCTGGGCTGGAGGTCCAGGGTTCAATACTCGGTCCAGGCACAGATTTATCTGATTACCAAACCCTTCTATCACCTCTGACAAGACGTGTATTAATCACAACTTGTGAGTGTGGGGAATGCCAGGCTTCCACCGTGGTTTGGATCCCACGTTAAACTGTAGGTCCTCTATTTCATCTCGCAATCACCCTACTATTATACATTAGTGTAAGTGCGTATAACCCGAACGGGTAGTAAGACGCGATGCTAATAATAATAATAAGTACATGTCTCAATTTTTTTAGATAAAGTATCGATAAAGTCTTTGCGGTGCACCGAGCAGCCATTTATTATTTCAGCAACTGTTTAAAAAGGGAAGGTGGCGTTGTTTTGTAGATGTCTGGTTTTTCTTCGCCTCGGAACTGCCGAGCGTGTGACGCACGTAGCGACGCTGCGACGACGCCCCGGCGTCTATTTTCCGCTGGTTTTGCTTGCTTTCGATCAATCAAGACATTGCCTCTTGTGAGTTATACCTCCGTCCTTGTTCGTTCTCTTGTTAATCAACGCCGCCCGTTGGTAGCGAAGTAATCACCAGGTTTACTTACACAAGCTCAATTTTACGGTGCCTTTTTTTCCTTACAATTCTATTAGATAATTTGCTTTTGAATTTAACGTGCATTTTTATTATCTTAAAAAGGAGTCGTCTATCGCAACACTGAGACGCGTCTTGGACATTGAGATTTCCGTGTTATTAATGTGGGAGTGTAGGGGACGCGATAAAAGGTCGGTCTTTTCACAGGGCTTATAACAATTTTAAAATAAAATAATTTCAGTAGAAACATAGTTTAATTTTCTACAACCCGCCTTATCGCCAAACCCTTCCTTCACCTCTGACAAGACGTGTGTTAATCACAACTTGCGAATGTGTGGAATGCCAGGCCTCAACCGTGGTTCGGATCCCACGTTAAACTGTAGGTCCTTCATTTCATCTCACAATCATCCAACCATTCATTACACATTAGCGTAAGTGCATATATCCCGAACGGGTAGTAAGACGCGGCAATAATAATAATACAAATAATGTACTCATGCGGCCACCGAAGTGGTTCAGGGTTACGAACTGTACCAGCTACGGGTGGTGGTCTATCCCGTGGTCTCCTGGTGCTCCGTCCCCCTCCCATCAGTGATGTGAGATTAGACCTCTCCCCCTTGTCGCGATGCTTATGGCGGTTCCATCAAAGAGCGCCTCTGGCCGGCGGGTTGCCTTGCCTCTCCGTCCACCTTGCTTACCGAAGACATCTGGCGATACTGCAGTACGTGACGTCATTTGATTATTATTTCGAAGTAAGCTAAAGTAGCTCCTGGCATTTTCTATTTGTACGCTTAGGTTATTTGGTTGTGAACATTGCGTTAGAAAATAAACTTTTGATGACTTTTTATTTGTTAGTGATTATCTCTTTTTTTTTTCCACCGTGTGTTATTACCGAGCTATCCGTATATTCACACTAATGCATAAGGATCGAGAAAAGTAAAATTGAGAAAAAAATATACCCGCATTTGTGTCTAGGAAGAGTAGGAAACCATTTTAGATCCAAACAAAAAAAACCCACCCTTAGCATCATTGACCCGCCTCGGTGGCGTAGTTGGCTAACGCGCTAGTCGTGTTGAGCTCGACTGCTGAGGACGGGGAGATCGAGGTTCGAATCTCGGTCGCGTGAACTGGGGGTGGTTTTTCCTAAATGGTTTTCCACTCTCCCTCCACGCAAATGCGGGTTCACTTCCTCTGATTCAACTTTCCCAATTCCTAATCCATTAGCGTAATTAGTACTTAAGAGCGCATAACCCGAACGGGTAGTAAGACGCGGTGCTAAATATTATTACTTATCATCAGGGGTCGGTACGCCAACCCTTAGTTTCCCACTCCATTATAATTGGCTAATGTATTTTAGTTCGTAATAACACATTTATGGACAGAGTTTCTGAACACATTCTGTGGAAAAAGTACCGGCTCTGATCTAGAAAACTGAGATTAACGGCTGGAGGGCTCGTTGTCCTGACCACACGACACCCTCTGTCCACAGAAGTTGACACTATCTTCGCCAACAAACATTGTTCTTTCTTTTAAAACGATCGAACGAACTAGAAACTTNAAAAAAAAAAAAAAAAAAAATGTAAGGACTTTTAAAATGCACAACATTTGTTGAGATTAGAAGCTTTGTTCAACTTCATCCTGACTGGCTGAAATCTGTCTAAAATTCAGCATGGGTTTGGTTTAAAAATGCATTAAATAAAAAAAGTATTAAGGGGGTGAATCTAAATTGTCACCATTATTAAACCTGTACCCAAAGTCTTAATCTGTGAAATATTAAGACCTAACTTTCCCGCTCTTATTTTATCCCTAAACAAGGCCGCACACTCAAATTTACGAATATTTAGGGGATGGAGGAGAGGGGGCAGGGGGGCTAGATACAATTTTAAATTTACTTGGAATAAAGTATCGTATGGTAGCTAGGTGTGGTAAAAATTTGAAGTTTAAGGAGTTGTGTAAGTTTAGGAACACAATGATGCATTATAGAATCATTGAACTGGAAAGGGGTTCGAGCAGTCGACCCTCTTAAATAAAGAACTGTAATGTAAGCATATTTTATTTTATATTGCTGTCATCGCAAGTTACTCTCGTGGATAGGTCGACATTTGGCAATCTACGACGTAAAACAAAGTTTGAATGAATGCTGTGTCTATTTATTGCTTCATTGCGAACAGAGATGTTCTCTCTCTCTCTGGTCAGACGTGCTATTGCGTCATGCTGTCGGTGTTCTAGGAGATTAGCCTTCATCGGGACGGTTCGTTTAAGTGCCAATTATTTGTCCTCATCCCTCCGCGCGCGCGGGGTGACTATATTTAGGACGACACGCCGGACCAGGTGAGTGGTTTACCACCTCCCCTTCCGGCATAACGCGGATGACGTCTGTCCCGCTGGACGAAGCAAAAACAGGGGTGGAAAATTGTCATAATGTCAGTAAAAGTTTTTTTTAATCGGCTAGTAAAGTCGGTATTTTTGTTTTGTTTTCATGACTGCATTTTGAGGGAATTATAATGAAATACAGTCAACTCTCGATTTTACGACCCCGGGAATAGCGTCCCTCTCGAAGTAACGACCCTTTTTTGAGGAACCGTGAAAAATGTGGGGAAAAAGGTTGAAAAGTTTAAGGAAATCGGCTGTAAAATGTGTTTGTTGCATTTATTTAGGTCGCTGCGTTGCAATTATCTTTGTGAGCGCTGTATTACTAGTAACTGGGGTGGGTCAGGTATAAACAAAGACACCACCTCCTCAATGCCAGCCAATATCACTTGACTCTGTCCACCCCCTCCCTCAAGCAAGACAATGTTTCCCCGCGCGCGACTGCCGCTACATCACGCGCCAGGCTTGCTTTTGCCATTGTTATTTCGATTCTCGATTTGGTTACTATTTTGGTTTGATTTTGTGAACAATTTTTGACGACCCATGCTATTGTTTAACATTGTTATTTTGATTTGGTTACGTTTTTGGTTGGATTTTGTGAACGATTTTTGA
>CABFOW010004896.1:0-16314 GCA_902141385.1 Timema californicum | reverse complement strand
CGCGTCTTACTACCCGTTCGGGTTATACGCACTTACGCTAATGTGTAATGGTAGGGTGATTGTGAGATGAAATGGAGGACCTACAGTTTAACGTGGAATCCGAACCACGGTGGAGACCTGGCATTCCTCACATTCACAAGATGTCTTGTCAGAGGTGAAGGAAGGGTTTGTTAATCAGATAAATCTTTGCCGGACCGAGGATTGAACCCCGGCCGCCAGCATAAAAGTCTGACGCCTTACCCCTAGACCGCTAGGTCACCATAGATAATTATAAATAATTATAAATTATAGGTCTTGAATCACAACTTTTTCCGTTTGTGTGAAATTGTAAAATGAATAAACGGCGCGAAACATATTGTACATAATTTTTCATAACATTAAATTGGTTCAAGCGGAACGAAAAAACTACTCTGCGATGCTATTTATGGTCGGTTAAATTGTTGACAAATCTAATACTACCCAAATATAATGATTAGGACGAGGTGCCGGTGAAGATCAAAAGTAGGATAAGACGAACACTACCGACTGCAGCGCTATCTGGTTACGTCTACATTACATGTGGAGAGACTGTAACAGCGCACCGCCTGCAACTTCTGACGAAGGGATATAAAGTTGTTTTTTCAGAACCGCATCTCACTACCTGTTCAGGTTATACGGATATGTACCGATTACGCTGATGAGTTTGGTATGAGAAAGTCGAATCTAAAGGAAGTTTACCAGCATTTGCGTGAAGGGAGAGTGGAAAACCATTTTGGAAAAATCCATTATATTATAGCTATGATATCCCTGTCGTTGGTGGTCTAGTCTAACACGAGAGTAACGCCTTAGGCTATGTGGCCACCGAATCTTGTTAGATACAAACTCGATGAACCCGGTACACACCTCGTTGATAAAGTGATCCAGCCACTCTGCGCCTACCTCTCGTTTCTTCTCCGGTTCGTAAAAAAAAACCAGGAACATTTATTTTTCACTTTTACCTTCTCGCAAGGGTTGACTCACTCTACCAAGAACGTGGGTCTATTCCCGCACGTATCAAGGGGCTTTCCCCCTTCCCCCGTCAACGCTGTGGCTATTCCGTCACTAGGTCGGAGCCAGGGCAGCTACGGGAGGAGACGATTAGTAGAACCTGAATATGGCGTCACAATATGCATCGGTACATTTGCCCACGTGCTTTTGTAAAATAAAGTCCCCTTTTAGAATGATCTGCAATGTTAACCTCGGCCACGTGCTTTTGTAAAATAAAATTCCCTTTTAGAATGATCTGCAATGTTAACCTCGGCCACGTGCTTTTGTAAAATAAAGTTCCCTTTTAGAATGATCTGCAATGTTAACCTCGGCCACGTGCTTTTGTAAAATAAAGTGGATCTTTATCTTACGGTTGAATAATCACAGTAGTAAAATATTGGCTCTAATTGCAAGAAAAGTTCTTAAATAAATTTACGTTCGTAGGCTATTTTCATTTTAATGTAGTCAGATCTCGCGACCATTATGCTTAAGATACAGTTTAATTTTCATAACGGTTTATCAACTGACATGTACTTTCAGGTATTCATACGTCAAGTCGAGTGATTCACACTCTACATCTGCCACTTTAAATAGAGATTATCAATACCTAGAAATTGAAATTTGTTTACTAGACGCAAAAAGTTTGTATTTTCTAGTAGGCCATTCCGGTTAAAATTTGACTAGTCGGTCATACTCGGCCTAATTCCGGATTTTTGGGCCAAACAATTTTTTTAGCTCGAAGCTGACTGAACTACTGCCACGTGGGTGGTTTAAAAAAAACTAGAGCTTTGAACACATATACGCGCCTTGGATGTTAATGGTGTATGAATGTTTGTGAAAGGAACTGCACTAATATTCCTGGAGGTGGACGCAGTATGTTAAATGTCTGTAAACGCCGCGAGTTGAAATGTGTACGCAACCCGCTTCACAGAACGCTATAACAAGTTGCATACACAAACATTTCGCGGCGATTACTGTTAAAGCGAGCAACTCGGATTTGCCTACCAGACTGAAATAATTACTGCTCATCATGATGAGGAAATGAGAGCATGTGTACAGTCCGTCCAACGAAGGAGTGGTGGTAACTGACAGCTAGCAGGAGATTTTTTTATTGCAAACATTTGCTGAAGGTCACTAATATTAACATGTGCGGAAATACGTAAGCACAGTTTTGGCCATATTTAACCTCTCCTGCCCCCTTGCAAACAAAAATAAGCAAATGGTTGACCCCCCCTTCCCCTCTTACGTAATATTTACCAACTTTTGTCATCTGTTCACAGGAATAACCATTATTTTTTTCCATGCAATTTTACCTACAACCTGAACAGGTATACAAAAAATTCATGCAATTTATAAATTGCTGGTAATTATTAATATATAGGTGTAAATTAATATTGCGAAATAATTTACAATCAACACTGGTATATAATGAATTTAAAACAAGTTAGAACATTATACAAGTTTAATTTACTTTTAATTGACGTTATAAGCTTCTCCACGCCCTCGATGTTACCATTCTTTCTCTGTTTTATGTAAGCATTATTCTGACCCCCGACCCCCCTTATCAACAAAAATAAGCAAAGCTCGAAACCCCCTTCCTCCTAAGGTTATTACGTAATATTTGAACGCCCCCTTACTACCCGTTCGGGCTATACGCTCAAGTACTACACTAATGGGCTAGGAATCGTTAAGGTTGAATTTAAAGGAAGTGAACCCGCATTTGCGTGGAGGGAAAGTGGAAAACCATTAAGGATAAAACCTCCCCCCAGTTCACACGAGCACGTTAGCAAACTACGCCACCGGGGTGGTTCTAAGGTTTATTTTATAATTGGCTGTTTCGTCACTTTTTGAAAAAACAAAAACAAAATTAATAAAGCCATTGCATATTTTATTTCGCGGTTGTGCCAGGCAGCAAGAGAGATAGTGCGTGAAATAATAGCTTTTCATTTGTTCAAGGTATTTAACGTTCACTTTCTGAACCAACTGATTATATCAGCACACAACTTATAAGCTAACTTAAATCTAGAACAGGAACAACATCCAGTCCCAGGCCGTTAATTCATCACCCACATTTCACCATTGATTAATTTTTCGCCCATACTGGGAATTGAACCCGCAACCCTTTACTAGACAGACACACTGTCGACTGTGCTAAGGTGTATGGCATGTTTATGTTAAACGCATACATAAAAAAAAGGAAGCTAACAAACATATTTTCGAAGCTTTTCCTTTATCCAGAGCGTTCTAAGAATGAATTGCTGCTGGTAACGTTAGAGGGCGGTGATAATAATTCGTCCGCTGGGTGGTTTGGTTAGGCTACACGCTACACATGATTGTGTCGAGAGTTGGCCTAGTTCATGGCGAACCCGCGCGCTCTAAGATGTCCCCGTGGTACGATCGGGCGGGGGCGATCTTCCTTATTGACTATACTCGCCGATGTTTGGACGCGTCTACACGAAACGAGCTTAGGGCGGGAGTTTAGGGGACGCAAGAAAAGGGCAGTGTTTTTGAAGTTTTTATATGAAAACATTTATTTTTGTCAAAAATAAAATATTTCTCCGTTAGAAACATGTAGTTCTTCACCTGGTGGTATCAACAGTTGTTGAATATCTGTCATGAGCATGGCGGCACTAGATGGTAAACTTTTTAAATGGAGAGAAAAAGTGGTAATTAAATTCTAGGACACCCTTGACAGATATTCAACAACTGTTGATATCACCGTCTGAAGAAAATTAAACTTTATGTTTCTACCAGAGAAATACTTGATTTATTTTGAACAAAAAAGAATGTTTTGCTGTAAAAACTGCAAAAACACTGCCCTTTTCTCGCGTCCCCTACACTCACTTGAAATGTAAATTTATTAAATCTAAATCTTAAGAATGTATAATTCGTACTTTGAATTAATAAGGGGATATACCCCCTCTCTCCACTGGTTTTGTGCAGTCAGGGTTTGAATTGTGACCATTGACACTGGGGAGAACGTTTTTTTTTTTAATTTAAACTGTCGCTTTTTGGTTTTAAAGCCACTTAACGTTAGTACTAATGCGCGTCCCCTTAAAAAAAATCCCACCCATTTCATATTAACCTTTTAGGTTAAATCTTTTTAACTCCAAAATGTAGTAGAAAATAAACCAATTAAAATCATAAGAAGAACTCTGGCTACACTAGTTGTCGGGTTTACTGAGGAGGTTCCCCTTTCCCCCCTAAATGGTTTTCCATTCTCCCTCACGCAAATGGGAATACTTTTCCTTTAAGCTCAACCTTCCTCATCCCTAACACACTGGCGTTAATACAGTAACCCCATGGCTTCTTTGGTACTGACTTACAGCTCACAGCTGACGGCTTTGAAAAGTTACCAGACCAAATTATGTATCCCTACGCCGAGCTAAAAGATCTGCAAAAACATGTGTTTAGCAGCTGTCACTTCTGACGGTCAAAATGTAGGTATATACCTTAATGTTGACTGTCAGAAGTCAGCTGTGAGCTGTCAGTCAGCACCAAAGAAGCCATGGGGCTACTGTAGTACTGGACGGGTAGTAAGACAAGGTGCCAAATAAAAGTGTTGGTTTCTCTTTGCTCTTAAGTGTAAATACGACCTTTTCGCTTCGTGGGGCAATGTACCAGGGGTCGGTCCCAGCAGTGTAATACCTGTCTCTTGTTATCAACATCAAAGTGCAGTAGTTGGCTCGTGAGCCAAATTTTTGGGGTCATGGCCCTTTTTTTACTGGCTCTCTCCGCAAACGTTAGGGTCGGGTCGTTCTATGTAACGATTTCTCTGAAGAGGATCTGGCCCATATTTGTTAATTGGACACCTCTGTCATGACATTGTTTGTGCTACACAAATGGGCTCCAATTATTACTGTTTGAACATTATTCCTGGCTAAAATTACACTGTATAAACACATGTACATATCATTGGATGGATGAATACTAACTCGGTCCTGTACATACTTGTTGTGAAGGCAAGTTATTGTAGCTAGGCCCTATGTTGGTGTACTAACTCAGTCCTGTAAATACTTGTTGTGAAGGCAAGTTATTGTAGCTCGGACCCATTTTGTACTAACCCAGTCCTTTAAAGACTTGTTTTGAAGGCAAGTTAATGTAACTAGGCCCAATGTTGGTGTACTAACCCAGTCCTTTAAAGACTTGTTTTGAAGGCAAGTTAATGTAACTAGGCCCAATGTTGGTGTACTAACCCAGTCCTTTAAAGACTTGTTTTGAAGGCAAGTTAATGTAACTAGGCCCAATGTTGGTGTACTAACCCAGTCCTTTAAAGACTTGTTTTGAAGGCAAGTTAATGTAACTAGGCCCAATGTTGGTGTACTAACCCAGTCCTTTAAAGACTTGTTTTGAAGGCAAGTTAATGTAACTAGGCCCAATGTTGGTGTACTAACCCAGTCCTTTAAAGACTTGTTTTGAAGGCAAGTTAATGTAACTAGGCCCAATGTTGGTGTACTAACCCAGTCCTTTAAAGACTTGTTTTGAAGGCAAGTTAATGTAACTAGGCCCAATGTTGGTGTACTAACCCAGTCCTTTAAAGACTTGTTTTGAAGGCAAGTTAATGTAACTAGGCCCAATGTTGGTGTACTAACCCAGTCCTTTAAAGACTTGTTTTGAAGGCAAGTTAATGTAACTAGGCCCAATGTTGGTGTACTAACCCAGTCCTTTAAAGACTTGTTTTGAAGGCAAGTTAATGTAACTAGGCCCAATGTTGGTGTACTAACCCAGTCCTTTAAAGACTTGTTTTGAAGGCAAGTTAATGTAACTAGGCCCAATGTTGGTGTACTAACCCAGTCCTTTAAAGACTTGTTTTGAAGGCAAGTTAATGTAACTAGGCCCAATGTTGGTGTACTAACCCAGTCCTTTAAAGACTTGTTTTGAAGGCAAGTTAATGTAACTAGGCCCAATGTTGGTGTACTAACCCAGTCCTTTAAAGACTTGTTTTGAAGGCAAGTTAATGTAACTAGGCCCAATGTTGGTGTACTAACCCAGTCCTTTAAAGACTTGTTTTGAAGGCAAGTTAATGTAACTAGGCCCAATGTTGGTGTACTAACCCAGTCCTTTAAAGACTTGTTTTGAAGGCAAGTTAATGTAACTAGGCCCAATGTTGGTGTACTAACTCAGTCCTGTAAATACTTGTTTTGAAAGCAAGTTATTGTAGCTAGGCCCAATGTTGGTGTACTAACTCGGCCCCGAGTGTCGTGGCGTTGCACTAAGGATGGATGCAAATGTTTTCTTAAGGTTAATGAAAGACAGTAAGTGTTTGATAGTATGACAACACAATCCTAACCTAACCTACCCCTCCTCTAAGACATTTTCTCCAACAAGCCAAATAGCCCAAGTTGTAAATGATTTACAAAAAACTAATAAAAGATAAAAAATAATAATTGTGTGACACTGTAAGACTATTTTTATAATTTTTTAAGAATTTCTGTTCCCCCCCCCCCGGTGTTATGTCTTTAAAACTCTCTGAATAGAAACGTAAATTAAGTGACATGGGAAATCCTATATTCCCTGTGGTGACGTCATAAGTAGGCAACGTCCTTAAGAACACGTTTACGATTTGATAAGTCCCGGAAAATTTCAATTGGAAAAATGTAAAGAGATAATAGCACCGGTACGCGATATCCCTCCCCCAAGTATGTTTCTAGGTACGCCACTGTAAGGGCAAGACTAGTATATAGATACTATTACTACGTGGAGGAGGAGTGCCCCTTATTCGCAGAAACTCCTCTTTTTAGCGAGCTCTAACTTTATTAACTAATTTACTAGCACTTGGAGTAACTCTAAAAACAAAAGACATTTGGTGTCCAAATTAACGCTAATTAGAAATAACGATCCTTTATTACTTTACTAAACTAATGTGTTGTAATGGCTTGATATTCTGAGGAGGAAATGTTCTGTAGTTATTTGAAAAAAAACGCTGGTATTTGCCTTTACAAATGATGATAAACCATTGTTTGTAGTTAAAAACTTTGTGCGCCACTTTAGAATCCTTTTCTCCCCTTCCAAACTCAAAGCACTACATATGCTTGCTTATCTACAGTTTAATTTTTAGAGGAAAGGCCTTTACACACTTTGTTTTGCGGCCAAAATTAATAACTTTTCCCTTTTTTACAAGTGTTATTTTATAGGCACTATATCGTATTAATTATATATATAAACTGTACAACAACTACGAAGCGGGGCGATTGATTCCATAGTGTTACAATTGGCGCCCAACGTGGGGCTCCATTAATTCAATAGTGTTACCAACTGTTCTTCTGTTTATACTTTTTACAGATTGCATGATTTCACGTATGAATAGCGTGAAAGTCTAATCTAGTACCTTTTCTAGCTGCCATATAAGAAAGGCCCTTCCACTGAAATTGGGACAGTAACTTATGTTTAATTCATATAAAAGAGAAATAATAAATAAGACATTATACACTGATCTGAATTTGAAATGTTTTTTTGTTTGTTTGTTTGTTGCAGGTAAGTTCTGAATGTCGTGAGACTCTTTGCTTCGCAACCTGGCTCGTTCACTGCTCCATAAAGATCGGATGAACTCTTTTGATGGTTGGGGAGTAGTGTAAGATGGGATTCGGGCGAGCAGTCAAAGGTAAAGGGAGTCTTTCCTAGATGCTCCACTGTTGGTTCATAGTTAATTCAACAAGATCAGGTCGAGGGGAGTGAGTTGCGGTATCTTGCATTCGCGGCAACGTTTGTCAGGAAGTGCCTTATGTACTCTTCTCTCTCCCCCCTCCCCCTCTCCCCCGGTACGAATTACATCAATTTTTCAAGATGTTCTTCTCTTCTCGTTTCTGCTTTTGCGACGTTCGTGTCAGTCTACGGTGATTTTAGCGTCGAGTTGAACTCTTCTTGTCTTTAGATGATCAGTGTCTGGCGCTTCTTGAGAATTCAGATGAATGTTGCATCCATAAATCGTACTTAAACTAGTCTCTTAATTTGGTTGAAAACTTGCAAAGTGAATTACCATTCGATCAAAGTGTTAAACCAATTTGAATATTGAAAGAAGTTGGCAGAGTTTCTATTATTTTTTTTCATTGCGGTTTTCCATTCAGGACGATTCATGCAAATTGAACATTTAATTTTTTTTTATAACCACGTCATACTACCTGCTCAGGTTATACGCTTATGTACTAATGAAGATAAGAAGTTAAGGATTAGGAAGTTTGAATTTAGAGGAAGCGTACCAGCATTTGCGTGGAGGGAGAGTGGAAATACATTTGGGAAGGAAAAAATCCCGCCCTCGGCCCAGGTGGTCTAGTCTATTGTGAGAGTGACGCCTTATACCATGCAGCCATTGAAATATAGTTTTTTTTTATATATTTCTATTAAAACACTTGGCAAAAAGTTTACAACCTATGTCTTGAATGAAACCATTGGAATGTGCTAGATACAAATCGTGAAAAAAATGTGTAGCTTTTTAAAATCATAGTATTATTCTGGTAGGAAGGATATTTGGTAAAATACTAACTCGTTTTTACGGTCAACGTTAAAAACATTTTACCACGTTATTTTTTAGTTATTCACACTATCTATCAAAGGTGGCACCCGCAGATAACATGAACTTGACGTTTAAAAACGTGAAAATAGATCTAGTAACATTTTTTATAGCGGTCAGATATGTTCATTCTTAAGAAAATTGGGGTATACAATCGAATTTTCATAGGAAGAACCTTATCTGACAGCTAGAAAAGTTACTAGAATTTCTGTCACTTTTGATGGATAATATCAATAGCTATAAAATAATAATAATAATAAGCCCTAAGACGTTACTCTTGCATTAGACTGGACTGCCAATGACGGGAAGATCGAGGCTCGAACCTAGGTAGGGTGGTTTTACCCAACATGGTTTTCCACTCTCGCTTCACGCAAATGCGGATACCCTTCATTTAAATATAGCCCTCCTAAACCAATTAGCGTAATTAGTACATAAGCATATAACCCGAACGGGTAGTAAGACACGGTGCTAAATTTTTTTTTGTATGAATTCATTTTATAAAAGGTGTGGGTTTTTTTCAATGAAAAAAAAACAGCGATTTTTTTTCTCTCAGCAAAGATGGCGGAGCTTCCAAGATTAGTTGAGTCCTTCTTACTAAGTCTTATAAAATACTTAGTATCATGAATTATGTTACCATTTTGATACGACCCGGGAGTTACTGCCCACTCGCTTCAAGAAGCTTTCGTTTGATAAGTTATTAAAGCTTTCTCATCCCCCATCCCGTGTAANCCCCCCCGGGTAAAGGGGGGGGGGGGGGGGAAGGGGGCTGTTGTAATGTATCGCTTCCGGTTAAACCCTCGCCGTTTCCTTGCGTAGCCGGCGCCGCCGTTTAACGTTTCACTGTGATATATATATCGCTCGCGTTTCGGTGTTGGAGTCGTCCAAGGAAGAGGTGGGTAACGTATTTCTCGATGTAGCCACAGTTTTGGCGAATGGGAAGTGACCCGCTTCGGTGGCCGCGTGGTCTAACGCGTTATTCTTGCGGTTAGATTAGAACGCCGAGGCTTGAACCTCGGTCGGGTGATTTTCCAAAACGGTTTCCCCCACTCTCCACGCAAATGCGTGTACACTTTATATAAATTTGACCTTTATTGTTTTTTTAGCGTAGTTATAATATATGCTGTAGTGATACGTGGTGGAAAAATAAATAAAAAATAAAGCAACCCTTTTTTTCTTTATTTTCCTTTTTCTTTCTAACATCGTATCTCACTCACTACCCGTTCGGATTCCAACCTGTAATCGAAATAGCGCTCTCTTCTCGACCATGCTTGCGTCCACAGGATCGCTACGCCCCCTACACGCGTTCCTGGAACGCACCTGCGTGTATTCCATGCTCGTGCAGAAACATGCGTGACCTCTAAGGCCTTAAATGTTCGTAGGCCTATATGTTTGGGTGTTTTTACTCCGCACGCACTCGGTCGGACGTGATGGAGGAACGCAACGAAGGGGAAGACCCCTCTTAATACCCCCTCCTTCCCTTCAGCCTCCTCGCTGACGAAACAATATTTTACACATCGCAAGTTGAAGGTCTTGGAAACTCGTTTCTATGGCTTCATGGTTTAAGGGAATGATATTCAACCTGGGGTTCGCGTACCCTCGGGGGTTTGTGAATACTTATTAAGGGGTACATAAAAAAAAGTCTTAGCCCAACAATTTCTCATTTAATACATTATTTTGTATGTAATGTATTAATGTAAATTATAGAATATGTTTAACTTGTAATATGCACCATAAAATTTGGGGGTACAAAGTAAAAGATAAATTATATTTGGGGGAGATTACTAATTCAGCCTTCTAAATTACTTACAGTAGCCCCGTGGCTTCTTTGGTGCTAATTGACAGCTCACAACTGACTTCTGACAGTCAATATTTAGGTGTATACCTAAATTTTGACTGTCGTAAGTGACAGCTGCTAAACACATGTTTTTGCAGATCATATGGTTCGGCGTAGGGATACATAATTTGGTCTGGTAACTTTTCAAAATCTGATTACCAAAACCTTCCTTCACCTCTGACAAGACATCTTGTGAATGTGAGGAATGCCAGGTCTCCACCGTGGTTCGGATTCCACNATTTATCTGATTACCAAACCCTTCCTTCACCTCTGACAAGACATCTTGTGAATGTGGGGAATGCCAGGTCTCCACCGTGGTTCGGATTCCACGTTAAACTGTAGGTCCTCCATTTCATCTCACAATCACCCTACCATTACACATTAGCGTAAGTGCGTATAACCCGAACGGGTAGTAAGACGCGGTGCTAATAATAATAATAATAATAATAACTTTTCAAAGCTGTGAGGTGTCAGTCAGCACCAAAGAAGCCACGGGGATACTGTAAAAGTTCTGGTTTTGCAACTCTGCAAGATAGAAGAAAAAAGTAGCTCCTGTTACTTTGAAGAATGGTTTGATCCATTTCATCAACTATGTAAAAACTGACATAGGACGGTTTGTTGTTCCTGACCTTGATTTAAATAATGTCGGTTAAACTTAATACTAAATCATTTTTGAGTAAAGTAGACTATTTTTTTTTAAACCTACAACATATAGAGTGAACTACAGTATTTGTATACGCTCCGTTGAGGCGGAAGGGAGTGTAGGTGGGGGGATAATTGGTTTTGCAGTTTTTATAACGAAACACTTTTCTGGTTAAAATAAATTAAATTTTTCCCCAATAGAAACATATAGTTTAATTTTCTTCACGCGGTGATATCAACAGTTGTTGAATATTTTTCATGATCATAGCGATATTGGATGAGAAAATAGTTATTAAGTTCCAGAACATTCTTAAACAGATATTTTACGTCTCTTGATATCAACAAGTGAATAAAATTGAACTCTAGGTTTATACTGGAGAAATATTTGATTTCTTTGGACCAAAAAAAGTTTTGCTATAAAAACTTGAAAAAACGTAGTTTTTCTCGCAACCCCTAAACTCGCTACCTTTTTTTTATCTTTTAACACCGCGCGTCTTAATAACCGTTTAGGTTAAATTCTACAACTACCTTAAGAGAGAATATTTGAGTGGCTACTTACTGTATTATATATAAATGTAAGGACACCATTAAATGTTGAAATTAAATTGAAATTAAATTGATATTTTGGTGTTTATTTATAAAACTAGATTTCATGCATACACACAGAGACAATATGTCATAAATTATTATTCGTCCCATTTATAAGTCTCAATACATTGTTTTAGCCATCTTAAAACCGTTTGGAGAAATTAACATATCTTAAGTATTGACCGAAATGTTGTAGATTACTTAATTAAAACAAAACAAAAAATCTTAAGTTCTTGTAATTACCGCAAACAGTTTTTTTTGGACGTTTACTGAAATAATTGTTTTAATTAGGTGAATAATTTTTAACTACTATGTATAATATATAATATGTATGTGCGTGTGTGTAATTATTATTACTTTTTCTTTAATCAAAGTTACAAAAATCAATTTACTAAAATAATTATTTTTGGCAAAAGTAAATTTTGTTCATAACAATTCCAACAAAATTTGGCCTAAAGGAAATACTCATCATTGGTGGGAGTAATATTTGTTGGGACTTTGCTCTTTTGACCCGAAACTACGAAAAAAAAGGTCAATTTCAATATAATTTTTTTTATATTCTGAGGTTTACATAAGGATATATTTAAAACTTTTAATAAACAGATTAAAATTTAAGCTATTATTTTTTCGGGCTTGAGCCACGTCAGTGTTTCGGCAGTACAGTCCAATTTTCATCTAAATAGATTTTTGAAAATTAAAAATCAATATTTTTAGGTCAATATTGATAACATTTAATGTTAATTTATAGGTACAGTATTGATAATATATTTCAAAATGTACAATGCCCAACAACAACAAAAGTGGTGTTGGTCTGTTGACGCCATTTGTATCACGATTTGTGTTTTAAGAATGTAAAGAAATTATGTTTGTTGTGGAAAGAGGGGGGCGGGGGTTGACACACGTGTACCAAAAGACAACGAGAGGAGCGCGTGCTAGAAGCATACCCCCCCCCAGCCCTCTCCCTCAAGCCCCTTCACCCTATTCCGGGCCAATGCGACACTTTCCCCCTGTTATTGACCCGCCCGGTGGTGGCCTACTTTCTCTCAACCCCCAAACCCTCCCCTCACCATTAACCCCTGCCACCCCTTTTGACTCCATCTCTTACATAAGGTCGATGTTTGTTTCTCGCGAGTGTCGTCAACTCAGAGAGACGTGATCCAAATAGATAACAGCCCAACCCCCACCCACCCACCACTGTCCCTATTATGTATCGAGACCCACCCACCACTGTCCCTAATATGTATAGAGACCCACCCACCACTGTCCCTATTATGTATCGAGACCCACCCACCACTGTCCCTATTATGTATAGACACCCACCCACCACTGTCCCTATTATGTATCGAGACCCATCCACCACTGTCCCTATTATGTACTGAGACCCATCCACCACTGTCCCTATTATGTACTGAGACCTACCCACCACTGTCCCTAATATGTATTAAGACCCACCCACCACTGTCCCTATTATGTATTGAGACCCACCCACCACTGTCCCTATTATGTACTGAGACCCATCCCACCACTGTCCCTATTATGTATTGAGACCCACCCACCACTGTCCCTAATATGTATTGAGACCCACCCACCACTGTCCCTATTATGTATCGAGACCCATCCACCACTGTCCCTAATATGTATAGAGACCCACCCACCACTGTCCCTATTATGTATCGAGACCCACCCACCACTGTCCCTATTATGTATCGAGACCCACCCACCACTGTCCCTATTATGTACTGAGACCCATCCACCACTGTCCCTATTATGTATCGAGACCCACCCACCACTGTCCCTATTATGTATCGAGACCCACCCACCACTGTCCCTATTATTATTAGCACCGCGTCTTACTACCCGTTCGGGTTATACGCACTTCGCTAATGTGTAATGGTAGGGTGATTGTCAGATGAAATGGAGGACCTACAGTTTAACGTGGAATCCGAACCACGGTGGAGGCCTGGCATTCCCCACATTCACAAGATGTCTTGCCATAGGTGAAGGAAGAGTTTGGTAATCAGATAAATCTTTGCCGGGACCTGGGATTGAACCCCGGCCGCCAGCTTAGAAGTCTTGACACCTTACCCCTAGACCGCCAGGTCACCACTCTCTGTCCCTATTATATATTGGGATAGGCGTTCTTCACATCAAACTTAGTATATAGAAGTTATATTATTTTGAGTCTTTACAATTTTTAAGAATTGTTAACCTAAGTTGGGATCATTAGCACATTTTAAGTCACAAACAAAGGTTTTTTTATTCAGGTTTAGTTTCATATAGTTACACTAAAGCAGTATGAAAGGAAATGTGGCCGCATTTACGTGCGCGTAGAGATAGTGGTTGTGTTACCCCACCCACGAAAAAACCAGGAGTAAACGAGGAATATTTTGTGTCCATAAAAAACTAGAATACACAGGGAATTTCACAAAAACAAAAGGGGACATTTAAAGGCGAGCTTTAAATAGAAGCTATTAACATGGAATAAAAAGCGGACCTAATATCTAAGCGCGCCGATTCAAACCCGAGAACATCGAAAGCGCGCACAAAGGAAATTTTATTTTATTTATTTTGAGATATTTAACGGGCACTTTCTGAACTGACTGAGAATATCAGCACACTAGAATGTGTCTGGGCGAGAGTGAAAGGACTTACCAATTGTGCCGGGAAAGGTATTTTCATATAGCTCCCAGAGTTCTACTCCATGCCACAATCGATATTGAACCGACGGCTTCACTTTTCCTCCGAAGGAAGTTGTGCTACTGATTTTTATCGCCATCCGTCGAACCTTGGTTGAGTTCGAAGCTGAGGCGAGCACTTTACCCTAAGACCACAAACAAGGATAGCTACAGTAGCCCCATGGCTTCTTTGGTGCTGAGTGACAGCTTTGAAAGTTACCAGACCAAATTATATATCCCTACGCCGAACCATATGATCTGCAAAAACATGTGTTTAGCAGCTGTCACTTCAGACAGTCAAAATGTAGGTATATACCTAAATGTTGACTGTCAGGAGTCAGCTGTGAGCTGTCAGTCAGCACCAAAGAAGTCATGGGGCTACTGTAGCACCAGCTGTATAGGAGTTTCGTTGCGCTCCTTGAGCCAGGCTGAGTCCACCAACACTGGGGTTCGCTAGTGTACACGCTCACTGATAAAAACACAAATGTGCAGTTGTTAAACGACCCAGTTCTAACATGTTCGTTATAAAGGGACTATTTTGATCGTAATCTTTGGTCTTCGTAAGCTCTTTGTGAAAGAGGACTATGCGAAGAGGGGGTTGGGTCGTTACCTGAACCTAGCTTGGTGTAAACAGGCCGATTACTCGAGATGGATATATGTCTGATTGTCAAGAGTGAAACAATGTTAAAACGATCCTTTTTTTTTAAAAAAAAAAAGCTCCTTGATGGCATCTAGCTATACCCGTGTTAAAGGAATCAAGGTCTTCCACAGAGAGCAGCCATTTTAACCCGGAGGCTTATTTTCTGGTGTATGTTAGTGACCGAGGTCGACAAGAGGGAAACTTATCAAACGTGCACGAAGATACGAATCAGAAGCTCACCATAACATGGTACATGGCTAACAAGTGTTGTAAACAACCTCCATACCCTTTACAATAATTAGGTTAGGCTAGGTTAGGTGTTGCCACATGAGGATCGGAGACTACAAACAATGGTGCGCTCTTGGTGCACCTACCTTGCGAGTTTCTGATATAGAGTAGGGCGTCGATGATTCGGACAAATTGGGCATCGAACCAGTTCGGATTATCGAAAATACTATACCCATACCATAAAAAAAAGCACGCAATCAGACGGGTTACTTACAAAAACTCAGTGTTAAGGTAGAAACATTTTCACTTTATTTAAACAACGAATTTACACATTTTTTGTTGCTCAACATCACAAATACTGAAGGAATACAATAAGACAAAAATCTAATTACGATAAGGGTTTTTCTTTTCTTTTACAAGAGTTGTGTGTCTTTTTGGCGACCATGTCTCTGTGGTTATTTTTATAAATATTTTTTTCTTGGTACCCGCCTCGGTGGCGTAGTTGGCTAACGCGCTTGTCGTGTTGAGCGACTGCTAAGGACGGGGAGATCGAGGTTCGAATCTCGGTCGGATGAAACGGGGGTGGTTTTTCCTAAATGGTTTTCCACTCTCCCTCCACGCAAATGCGGGTTCACTTCCTCTAATTCAACCTTCCCAATTCCTAACAATTAGAGTAATTAGTACTTAAAGCTTATAACCCGAACGGGTAGTAAGACGCGGTGCTAAATTATTATTATTATTATTATTATTCTTGGTGATCCGAATTATCGACGGTCTATTGTACTCAAAAGCAGGTACACGAATTCGACCTGTGCCCTTCCATTACGGAGCTGCTGTTTTTCAAACATGACTTAAGACTTAGTACTTAAAACAAGACAGGTTACACCTCGCCTCATGTGTAGAAATTCTCTGCGCCTACCCTGTTTGCAAGAGTTAAGCCCTTTGAGGTACAGTTCAATCTCGATATGAAGGAACCTTTTTTTTGTTGACAATTTAAAAGTTACTAAATAAAATTTAATAATGTATACATGGAGCTATGTGGTCTACAACTTATATTTTTCACAGATAATTTTCAATACCTATGAAATAGTGCTAATAATAAATTAACATGTTGGTGACCTGGCGGTCTAGGGGTAAGGTGTCGGACTTCTGTTCTGGCGGCCGGGGTTCAATCCTCGGTCCCGGCACAGATTTA
>CABFOW010004895.1:23271-49687 GCA_902141385.1 Timema californicum | reverse complement strand
CACATCTGTCTCACACTCCACTCCACTGACTGTTTACTGACTTTATCCCCAGTTTAATGCAACACAGGCACATCTATCTCACACACTAATCCGCTGATTATTTCCTTGTCCTAGAGTAGGTTCGCCGTTAAATGAACCTTTTAAAATTAGGTTTAAATTTTTATTTTACATTAATTTAAAGGTATTGAACGTGCACTTTCTAAACAGACTGATTATATCAGAATAAACATCAAACCCTGTGGTGTAGTGGTCAGTGCACCTAGCTGCATACTTAGAGATCCCGGGTCAGATTCCCGGCTGATACTTCAGATATTTTTCTCTTAAGAGTAATTATTATTATTATTATTACCATCGCGTCTTACTACCCGTTCGGCTTATACGCACTTACGCTAATGTGTAATGGTAGTGTGATTGTGAGATGAAATGGAGGACTTACAGTTTAACGTGGAATCCGAACCACAGCGGAGGCCTGGCATTCCACACACTCACAAGATGTCATATGAGTAAAAGAAAGTAGATTTAATGAATGTTGGTTTCCTGTGACAGTGTTGCAATACATGGCCCCATTAATATTATGAGTTTTCTGATTGAATCAAAATGGGGCATCAGCTCCTACCAAATAAACAATAAATAGTCTACCGTACTTTAAAATAAAAAAGTTTATAATTCAACCTTTGATCTTTTTTTCTACTCCCGCACCCGCATTGGGTTCGTAACCTCTAAATTGGAAAAAGGCACCTGGACACGGGAATCGAACCTGGGAATCATGAATAGTTCAGTGATCAATGTGGTGTCGTACTGATCCAAAGGTCTCGGGTCCGATTCCTGTGTCTTTTTTTTTTCAATTTAGAGAATATGAGATTAAGATGTGACTATAATAGTAATTAACAAAATAATATTTTGGTTATTTAATCCGTCACCTGGTTTAGTCTGTCGATGATGGGAGGCCCAGGTGTACTGAGCGTGATTCTCACTCGATGTTTTCCTCCTCTCCTTCCACTCAATTTTAGGTATATTTCCTCTCAATTATACTCCTTACTAATTTAATGTTGTTTAAACACGTGATGAGAAGTAGCATTCGGTCTACACTCCACATAATTTGTATTGATGCAACCATGTTTTTTTATAGTTTCCACGGTTCACATTAATTAATTCATTTAAGGTCATTCGACAATAACAGTTAATAATAAAAAATTTTAGGTGAGCTGGTGGTCTAAGGATAAGATGTCAGACCTCTGTTCTGGGGGTTCGGGGTTCAATCCTCGGTCCCGGCACAGATTTATCTGATTACCAAACCTTTCCTTCACCTCTGACAAGACATCTGGGAATGCCAGGCCTCCACCATGGTTCGGATTCCACGTTAAACTGTAGGTCCTCCATTTCATCTCACAATCGCCCTACCATTTCACATTAGCGTAGGTGCGTATAACCCGAACGGGTAGTAAGACGCGGTGCTAATAATAATCATAAGATTTTTTTAGTCCATAACATTTTGGCAGGGAATTTAACATATTTTGTGGGAAATGAGTTATCTTGTAAAAGATAGCAAGTAGACATGTCTCAGTCCATTCCAGCAACACCGACCAGGTAAGGAAGCCGGCGTCCGTATACCTGGGTTTGTCATTAATTGGAATTATCTTACCCTCTACCTCTGCCTGGAATATTAGTTCTGCTAGTCGGTGTTGTTTTTGTTTCTATCTTAGGTACAGTCAAAACAAGAACTTTCATTAAATATATTCATTTCAAATATATATTTTCAATTATCTTATCCGGACATAATAATAAAATTAGCTAGTAGATTTGAGTTATGAAAACAAATTTATTCTAAATAATGATATTGTTTAATACAAAATGAGATAAAATAACATTTTTGGGGTATAAAAATAACGGTATTTATATATCTATAATTAAAAATGATATGATTACACCACTTTTAAACTGCTTACACATTAAAAATTATTTTTCTTTATCAGATTATAAATATTACACTGCTAGGCCTACTACACGTCAGATGTATGTCAGATTAGGCTTATATTAAATTTCAGACCCATACCCTTACCTTACTTTATATTAACAATGACACGCAAAAAGCATAAAATATAACTCGTGAGTTGTAATGATTTTAATAATTGAATCACCGTTAATTATAGTTTATCATTTTTTTTTAAATTGTGCAATCATATTTTTACCACCGAATGACCTTGAGACACAACATTTTGGCGAACAGTTGATATAATATGAAGGAGAGATGGGGAGGAAATAAAATGTAACAATGCATAAATAAATAGTTTGTCTCTATCCAATTTGTATACCTTGTTTTCAAACATTGTTACACGTTTTATTATCTTATAATATAAAAGAGCGTACAAGTTATGTCTCGCATGCCCCTTATGAACATTATATACCACCGTTATATACTCTTGCAAGGACTACCACCAAAGAGGTTGTGACGAGGACGCAAACAGAAACCTGTGGCATCAACCGACATAACAAGTTTAGAATGTAGCGTCAGATGGAGAAAGACATCGGATTGGCTGAGCTTGTGACGTCACTCAGTACACAAGCCAACGCGTTACATACCCAAAGCCATATGGTAGAGAAACTAAGTTGTTAAAAATCAGGTCACATTTTGGAACTCTTAAATAATAAACAAACCTTTAAAGTCCACAACAATGTCCAATTAAAATCATTACTCTATTTACTTAAAAAAAAAATGTATGTGTGGCTGTTTTAGTACTACAATATAACTGCTGTGTACTGGATGACGTAAATAATGACGTAATCAAATTCCTCCAAGTGGCGCTACCTGAGGCGACCAGACAACGTCCAGATTAATCCAACAAAACGAAACAGTTTTGAATATTGGTGAGCTACACTCAATTATATAACACTTTTTTGCAATTTTATAGACTACCTGTAAAAAATGCCCGGCATCAAACGAGAAAAGTAGAATTAATTATTTTTCTATTAAATAATTTTTTGTTTAGTATCGTAGCAAAACTGATATAAATTTGTTGAGAGCAGTATGCGTGAATTGTCCAATAAGTACATAAAAACTCTTATATAGTTTCTATGCATTTAAATAGTTGCTACAACTGATATAAACAATACCAAAAATAAATTTTTAAGCCCCTTTATTGGTTACAACGATGCTTCCCTTTGGTAAATGGAAATTGGTTGTTTTCACAGTATTCACATTTTAACATTATTGTGTCGAGCATTTATTTTCTGTGACCCTATTTCCCATTTTCTCATGTTCAAACCACTACAATGTAACGACAGATTTTCCCTCTCTTGAAATGCTACGAAATATATATAAAAAAAGGGGTCTCCGAAATTCAGAGGAAGATAAAAATCTCCATCAACAACTTATACACGTCACACAGAAAAAGGCTCATTGAATTTCAAATTTCATTAAGGAAATGGCCGCTAGATAGCAGCAGCGCCGTGGGATGATGAAACAAAAGAAGAACATAATTCAGTTAGCGCGAGCCTTGATCTCCCGGCCAATTCCGAAAATCGACTCGTCAAAAGCTGTAGATGGAAAGGGGTTGGAAGAAGGGGTGGTTAGGGGAGAGGGTAGTGGTCGAGTAAACATGGCGTAATGCGCAAAGTTTTCCTAACACAAAGCCACTTTAGACAATTGCTTGCCTGACTAGGGTGTTACGGACAAGTGGGGAAGAGGAGGTGGAGAATAGGAGGGAAAGAGGAACGAAATGGAAGTGAACTGGAAGAAAAAGATGGCTGACACTGTCCCGGCTAACTTGTTCAATTTATCGACATCGAGATATCATTATTCTTAGACATGAAATGCTTCGAAAACTACCAAATCTCTTGCTCATTCTTTGGATTAGTTATTTGAGTTATAGTTTTGTTTATTCTACAAAATGTTGTGTATGTTTGGACCTAGAGCTACAGGCGTAAATCTGTTTTAGAATATTTTTTTTTGGTAATGCTCACTTAATAATATAATTAATGATGACTAAAGGTTAAACAAAATGATTAATTATATAATTAATGATGACTAAAGGTTAAACAAAATGATTAATTATAAGATAGCTTCAGATATGGCTCGTGGTTTATTACAAGGGCCGGCCAGTCTTGATGGGACTGTACTTGACTTAGGCGGAAGCGTATGGAATGCGAGTTAAGCGCAGGTTTTTATATCAAAACATGTTTTGACCAAAATAGATCAACTACTTCTTCAGTAGAAACATATCTCTCTTTAATCATATAATAGAGACATTTACTTAAAAAAAACTCGTAAAATTTGTGACACAAAAAAATACACATTGTTGCAGAAACAACCCTTAAAAAAATGAACATTTATTTCCACCAAAGAGCATCAGAATCGACTTAATTTTTATAGACGATGATAAAAAAATATAAATATTGGCTTATATTTTAGAAACTCTTGATTTAAAAATATTTAATTTGAACAAAGGAGTTTTAGATTTAATATTACTACAATTTTACAATGATCAAATATTTAGTACCTCAAATAATAATTGCGGATATATGATAAAAATTGGAAATATGTTTAAGTAAGGTACTACCCTTTTAGTCATTTTTACGGGAAAGCGAGAATCGTCATTTTTTTTGTAATGGTAAGCAATGCCTATATTCAAAATTTAATTTAAATTGTTACCGTCGATTTTGAGAAAATCAATTTTATCTCTTTTTACCCTTCAGTAATTTTAGGGCTATATAACTAATTCCGAAAACCCCTCGGGGGGGATCCTATAAAAACCCTAGATACCAAATTTTAGACCGATCAATATAATGGTTTCGGCTCTTGCCCGAGATATAGTCAGACAATATCTCGAAAACCCACTTTTTAAGTTTCTGGGAGTCATGAAACATCGACATTTATCAAAATATTGAATTCGATTTTTTTGACGATCACAACACTTCATTCTTCGAGGTGTCGAGAGAAAATAAAAAGACTCTTCTTTTACCGGTTAAACAAATTAATAGAATAAATTTTATATATTTATTCGTAAATCCATGTGATCTAAAACTATAGCTTCTCACAGATAATAACTATCAATACTTATGAAAAAATAACTAGTAGTTCTGTGTGCAGTAAGGTTTTCTGCCATAATTCATAAAAGTACACCAGAGTTAAGAATTATGTCACGTTCTTATCGTTAATACTGTCTCTTTGGATTTCAAGTTGAAATATCTCCCATAATTTCTCCTTGGATATGAAGTAGATATTTCTCCTTGGTGATAAAGTTAGACATAAAACAAATTAATACTAAATTCAATATTATATCCATAGAGAATAACAATTGTTTAGACGATTTAAGACGTCTCTCTATAGGTACCAACATTTACAAAAAAAAAATACCCCCTATATACTCAATCAAATTAAATTCAAATCATTTGAGATGTATGTTAATAAAAAAACCTTTTGAGCGGCCACCATTTTGAAACGAATAACTAAGTTGTAAAACCATGAATTTACATCATACTGACAAATTTCGTAAAAATAGGTCGATACATTTGATAATAATCTCGAGACAGACATCCAAACAGACAGACAAAATATCAAATCGTAAATTTAAAATATAACCACGCTATCCTATGCTCGGTCAACTAATAAAGAAAAATGTTAAATAGTTGACTACCAAAAAAAAGTTTTGTGTTTTCTTAAAATTCCTTTCTACATAATTAATCTTACCAGACCATGTCCGTAACGCGCTATGCGAAAATAATAATTCCCAAAAGGTTTTGTTTAACTATAATTTAAAACAATCATTAAGAAAAAAATTCGCCTTCTTAAATAAATACACTTTAAGTTTTTATCAACATATATTTTTCTCTGCAAAATACATCACCAGTAATAAAATAATAGTACTGGTAGCAATTTAAAGTGAAACTATGTTCTTGTGATCTAAAATGGCGCCGTACGGCTATTTCCACATGAAAAATATGTCCTTTCTAAGAGCTTCATCCATGAATCTGAAATAAAAAAAGTTATTTTATTTTGGATTAAAAAATATGTTGAGCTTACGAGTTGGTAACTTAAGATTAGATATAATATACGAGTATTTCTGAATTAAACAGCATGCCAAGCGAAAACAAACCAAATTAATTTATTTGGTTTTTTACAGTGATTATTTCAAAAGTTATTATAAATACGATTGAATAATTCTAGATGTTTTGAGGCAAAGTAATTGTTTAAGTAGCCCGCTTCGATGACCACATGGTTTTAGACGTCACTCTTGCTATAGATTGGACTGTCGATGATGGGGATATCGGAGTTCAAATCCAGGTTGAGCGTACTGGAGGGGGTTTCCCTAAATGTTTTTTTAACGCAAATGTGATACACTCCCTTTGGATTAAACCTTACTCTTACTTAACATATCAGCGTAATTAATACTTAAAGCGTATAACTCGAACGGGTAGTAAGACGCGGTGCTAGCAATAAGTCTTATGGTAGCCAACGAAAAGTTGGCTAAGTCAACTTTATTACATGCTCAAGTCACAAGATTTGTGGTAAAGTTAAGTGTCAGTTCATACTCTTGAGATTTTTGTGCCAATCCACAACTCAAGACATTTCTCTTTACAGACCTCAAAATTTTTTTTCTATGACATCGGAAATCCTGTCTTAATAGCGACTAACGTAAATTACATATCATTGATTGCGGCTACAATATTAAAATTTTCGAAAATTTTGATATAATAATCCTCGAAGTGATTGCTTTTATTTTGTTGAACAAAAAACTAGAATAGCTTTGGTAAAACTTGAGAAATTTCTGTCGAAATAATTTGTATTTTTCAGAAATTGATGTTTCCGTTTAGAATGTTTTTAAAAATTTGGATTTTTTTCATACATCCTTTTTAAATAGAGTATTAAAATTGATTAGGTGTAAATAAATCGCTTCAAGTCGGTGAAAACGCTAAGTTTAAATACAAGTTTAATAAAATGATTATATCAGCACACGACTTACAAACTAGATTTAATAAAGATCAGACACAATAACCAGGGGAGGGGACCTGGTGGTCTAGGGGTAAGGTGTCAGACCTCTGTTCTGGGGGTTCAGGGTTCAATCCTCGGTCCCGGCACAGATTTATCTGATTGTCAAACCCTTCCTTCACCTCTGACAAGACATCTTGTGAATGTGTGGGAATGCCAGGCCTCCACCGTGGTTCGGATCCCACGTTAAACTGTTGGTCCTCCATTTCATCTCACAATCACCCTACCATTTCACATTAGCGTAAGTGCGTATAACACGAACGGGTAGTAAGACGCGGTGCTAATAATAATTAATAAGTTCATCATTGTGAAAATTTCACCAACGAATTTTATTTAAGCCATGCTATAATTCGAACCCTGGGCTAAGTTAGCCACACGCGCACAATCAATCCACGGACGTTCTTTTTTTTTTATGAACATTAAAACGACGTATACTTTCGAGTCCAGGATGGACGTTTAACTGTCCCGAGTTTCCAAGTTGCTGAGGAACAAATAATTTTCGTCCTAACCCGGTTTGGTCTCTACTACACTACAATTTTCATAGCAAGAACCTTATTATTATTATTATTATTATTATTATTATTATTATTATTATAACACCGCGTCTTACTACCCGTTCGGGTTATACACACAGCAAGAACCTTATTTATTCCATCCATAAGAGTTACTAGATCTTCTTTCACGTATCCATACGCCAAGCCATGGGATCTGAAGATGTCACCTTTGATAGTAAGATGTTATCTATTTTTACAGAAATGTTTTTTGTTGCGTAAGGCCCTTCTTTCAAAAATTGGACTATAGTAGTTTGACGCATCAAGTATATTATTTAAGTATATAATTAATTATATTTCTGTGATTAATTTATTTTTTATTTATATCAAAAATTTAGTTGAAAACTCTCGTTTGAATATATTGATAAAATATTACAATTGACCTTAAAGTTATGATCTTATAAGTTATTCTTCATTTCCAACTAGTCCTGGTGACAGGGTAATGGTGACACTAGTGTATCTATGTCACCGATACAATGTTATATATTTTTTATTTTTAAATGTTGCAATCAGACCCGGTACCTTAACTTACAAGGCAGATGGGCCCCTCTCAGCTGATTTGGTATTTATATAATATAAGGTTACATACGAAAGCTACAGGGGAAATAGGGGGAAGATTCATTAGACACATTTTCTAGGACAACAATTTTAATATCTCAAACCCCATGAGGACAGTAAGAATTACTTTTTTAAATTAATTTAAATACGAAAAATACCTGATTTAACCATAATATAAACTGAATTAGAAAGGTATCTTAATTGTCAAACAGATGGCAGCACTAACTTAATATGAGTTAAAATTAAACTTTTTAACTTCTCTTTCGTACCGAACTGATGAAGTAAATAAAAACTTATACAACTTTCCTTTAAAAAAAAAAATGAGAAAACATAATTATTTAGAGCTACTAATCATATTTTCCAAAACATTGTTGATAACGATTAAATTCAAATTCTGGGTTAGTTGATTATATTACCTGGTAATCTCCGATCTGACCAAGGGTTGAGTGGTCTGCGTTCGAACCCAGGCCGAGTCTCGCAAAGCCTCGTCACCCACAAACCACCCAATGCTTTGAGCCGACGTGATTGGCGTGCGGTATATCTGCGAGGGGCCTGTAAAGCACAAAAGCGCAAGTCGGAGTGTAAAAATAGAAAAGGTGAGTTTGTTTTTTGCAATATCTATAGCAAACATTTTGTTGGTAAATATAGGTCAAATATTGCTCCGATGCTTAATTTTCTTCACACGGTGATATCAACAGTTGTTGAATATCTGTCATTATCATAGAGGTATTAGATTAGAAACCTTTTAGATTAAGATAAACAGTTCTCATTAAATTCCAGGATACCCTTGATAGATATTCAACAACTGTTGATATCACCTTTCGAAGAAAGTTTAACTTTTCATGTATCTTTATTGTACTTTACATCAATTACTGTTTCCAGCTCGAGGTCTGGGTGAGTTGTTTTTTTCAAGCCGTTTAATTTCCACTACCGGCTTGCTAGGCCTTTCGTTGTTTCATATGCCTTATAATATAACTTTATACTAGAATAGGCACAACATTCGGTCTCCGACCGTTTATATATAAATGTGAGAGAGGTAAACCTACATTTCACCAATGAATAATTATTCGGCCGTGCCGGAAATCGAATCCGGGACTCTTAGCACTGTAGTCAGACACGCTAACGACTGAGCTAAAGTCTCGAATCTCTTTAGGTTTCTACTGAAGCAATATTAAATTTTATTACCCTTTTCTAACGTGCCCTACACTTGTGGTCTATGAAACTACGATAAGCTGTGAAAGGAACTCGTTAAATTATAAATAACATAAGCTATAGTCTTATTGGTGCTGACTGACAGCTCACAGCTGACTTCTGACAGTCAACATTTAGGTATATTCTTAAATATTGACTGTCAGAAGTGGCAGCCGCTAAACACATGTTTTTACAGATCATATGGTTCGGCGTAGGGATACATAATTTGGTCTGGTAACTTTTCAAAGCTGTGAGCTGTCAGTCAGCACCAAAGAAGTCATGTGGCTACTGTATAAATTATCCACAGAGAAATAAATATATTGTCAACCCACATCGGTGGCCACGAGTAGAAAAGGCATGCGTCTTGTCTTGTGTGGTTTTCTGTTGACAGAAATATCTAGACTTGAATATCGACCAGATGTACTGGAATTTAAAAAAAAAATACTAGGCATAGAATATTTTTTAAATATATAAAAAAATTGGGTCGGAAAGAGTAAAATGAGATTTTTTTTCGGTCTGTTTGAATCAAATAAAAGAGTTGCCCGGGGTAACCATGCAGTGTATTATGTGTTAGTTCGAGCAATGCTAATGTTCTATATATTACATAATTTGATACGCCCATTTACAGTAATTGAAATAATAAAAAAAGGCTGAAACGATTTTGACAAACGATAGCTGATTTTAAAGATTTGGGGTCCATTATATCGGAAAAAAAGTATATTCAACGATAATACGATTTTCTAACGAATTTCCATCTTTTCTACTTTGTGCCCACGGGTTCATTAGTATAATCATTCTTTGTTTACATCTCCATGGAAACCATGATTTGTACGTCGGTAAATAAAATATTTATTTTTTGTTGAAAATCATAACATGACTAGAATGGTATGCAAGAAATAGCTAGAGAGTTGGTACAGTATCCCCATGGCTTCTTTGGTGCTTACTGACAGCTCACAGCTGACTTCTGACAGTCAACATTTAGGTATACATCTACATTTTGTCTGTCAGAAGTGACAGCTGCTAAACACATATTTTTGCAGATCATATGGTTCGGCGTAGAGATACATAATTTGGTCTGGTAGCTTGTCAAAGCTGTCAGCTATCAGCTGTGAGCTGTCTGTCAGCACCAAAGAAGCCATGGGGCTATTGTAGAACGGTCGTTTTAAAGTTCTCATAGTGGTGCGAGGCAAAAAATATAAGTTTTGCTTACAATTAAACATCGAAAGTTCAAAATTTATGGATTTGACGTGTAAACCTTTAACTTTAAAGTCGAGTGAGGCCTCGTTCTATAAAACTTTTCTCAATAAAAGGTTTTGAATAAATTTTAGCTCAATAATATTCAGTGCTCGCTGCAAATATCCTCTAGTATTTTGTATCATTCTTGTAAATACGCCTTTCAAAACAATATATTCTTATCTGATATTTGTGTAGCACCGCGTCTTACTACCCGTTCGGGTTAGGTTATACGCTTATGGTAGGTGACCTGGCGGTCTAGGGGTAAGGTGTCAGACTTCTATGCTGGCGGCCGGGGTTCAATCCTCGGTCCCGGCACAGATTTATCTGATTACCAAACCCTTCCTTCACCTCTGACAAGACATCTTGTGAATGTGAGGAATGCCAGGCCCCCACCGTGTTTCGGATCCCACGTTAAACTGTAGGTCCTCCATTTCATCTCACAATCACCCTACCATTACACATTAGAGTGAGTGCGTATAACCCGAACGGGTAGTAAGACGCGGTGCTAATAATAATAATAATAATAATAATAATAAAAATATAAGCTTATGTACTAATTAAGCTAATGACTTTAGGGATAAGGGAGTTTATAGTAAGAGAAAGTGTTCACGCATTTTCGGGGAGGGAGACTGGAAAACTATTTTAGTAAATCATCCCCAGTACACCCGACCGAGATTCGAACCTCGATCTCCCCGTCATCAGCAATCTAGTCTACTGTGAGACTAGCGTGTTATACTATGCGGCCACCGAAGCGGGTTTATCTGCTATTGTTTTAAATATCATTGGGATTCTAAAAGTATTGAATTTCATTTTGAAATGAGAGCAAGAATTTAAAAAAAACAAGTATATTTTGTGTAGTCCACCCTTCCACAATTCAGCCACTAGCGATATGAGTTCAAAACTTTTTAGTAAACAAACAAAACATGCATACAGGAGAAAAAGAATTAAACCTCTTTTTTTCCAATTTTTTTTTTCACGTACTTGTCTGCTAATATGACAAACGCGCGCAAAGTGATATATGAGTTCCCTCTGAAGTTAAATATGATGACAAAGAGTTTGAATAACGCGCATTAAAACTTTACGATTGATTTATGGCTGTGTGGTATGTTTGTTTTATTGCTATAAATTACAGGAATATCGTTGCTCATCTGTTGTTCCGGAGTGATTTGGCGCGCTTTTTGTCAACATCATGCTGTTTGCAAGGTTGGTATTATGATAGGAGGCAGGGATGCCTTTTTTTTATTGTTATTAGTAGAACGAGAGGATTTAAAATGTAAATATGTAATTCTTGATGTTTTGCAAAAAGAGTTATCTATTCGTCGTTTTATTTAATACGACAGACATCACCGGGAAATATATATCGGCTCTAATCACGATTTTTATTGTTGTTTTCATAAGCTCTTTACACGTCTGTGTCATTAACGTTGCATCACATCTAGGAGGGGAAAAGTTAGCTTAGTTTGAGCCCCGCGTGGGTGCGCTGGTTGTATCTTACTACACTAATATGTTTTTATCCTCTCACCACGTGATTCATGGCGCATTTATTTTAGATTTACCTTCCTCGTCTTCTATTGTGAATTTAGAGTGAATTGCAGTAAAACGCGAAATACTAAAAGGAGTTTATGTTAATTGCCTTATTTGCTATAGTTCAGCTTGGTCACTCATTAGGGACTGACTTCTTGTTCGTCATGTGACGTAACAATACATCAGCTACAGTGTTCCGACAGTACATAGCTATAGTAGGATTTTGCTAGGAAGAAACTTTTAGAAAAATGAACTTTTTTTGCTGCCACAATTGATAACTTTTTTTTTAATAATTTTAATAATAGATATTGATTTTTTAATCACAGGTGACATTTACATGTCATATGACTTGACGTTTGAATACACGAAAGTAAAGATTTTCCAGTTGTCAGCTAAGATATACATTTAACTTTAAGTGAAATATGTCTAGCTTCGCAACTTGCACTTTATAGTAAATAATAATAATATTTAGCACCGAGTCTTACTACCCGTTCGGGTTATACGCTTTTATAGTAAAGAGTTAGAACTTACAACTTACCTTAAAGAGGGGATGTAAAAGACGCAAAAATAGATAAGTGTTTTTTCACTTTTAACAACATTTTTGACCAAAATAAATAATATATTTGGTCCAGTACAAACGTATAGTTTAATTTTCTTCATAAGTTTGTATCAATTGTTGTTGAATATCTGTCAAGGGTGTCCTGGAATTTGATGACAACTTTTTCTCTCCATCTAATGTCGCTATGCTCTTGACAGATATTCAACAATTGTTGATATCACCAGGTGAAGAAAATCACACTCTATGGTTGTACTGAAGCAATGTTTTTATTTATTTATACCAAAAAAGGTTTTGCTAAAATAAATATGCAAAAAACACTTTCTTTTTCTCGCGCTCCTTACATCCTTATCTTAACCTAAGACAGCGCGCATCAATTAACACCCCGATATTGGTAGGACTAGCTCAATAGTAATGTGCTTGGCCATGGAGGTTTGAATGATTCGAATAATGACCAGTTGCGCTGGGAAATTAAAAAAAACACACATTGCTTTCATTATCTTTACAGGCAAATGTTGGTACATTTTCTTTCTATTAATGAGGTTATAGATGCTCCTTTTATACTTCTACAACATAAGTTGCATTAAACAAGCAATAAGAAATTAAACACCCAGAAGATGCAGAAATAAAAGTAAATTGTATTGTTGGCCCAACTGAAGAAATATAAATATAATCAAAATACAGGTAGAAAAGTTTTAATGATTTATGACTTTGCAAATAAATTATATATCAATAAATAAACTTACTACTCTTTAAAAACCTGAACAAGATGTTAAACCAAAATTAACAACAGATTTGATGGTATATTTTCTTACTAAAGCTCCTCCATGCATTTGTCCATTTATTTACCAAAATAAACACGCCTGCTACCTAGTGAGTATAAAATAAACCTTTACTGTAAACTTGCTGAATTGAACGTACAGTACTGATGATAAAAAGTGTCAGACAAACAAACTGAAAGACCGGCCAGTTTTCGTGCCAGAGACCGTACCTTGTGGGTGCCAGCTACCCTTGCGCCTCAAACGTTTCAGCTTATCGTGCGAGCTGTAAGCACGGCCGTCGTACTGCCCGTGGTAGACGTCCAGTTCAGGTGAGAGCACCGGGGTTCGAACCTTCGCCCCGTCGCTCGAAGGTTCCTTGTAGTCGCACCGGAGTGCCTCCTTCACGGGGTTCGCGTACCCCAGCCGGCTGGCGCCGAAAAACTCCATCCTTCTAACAAGCTCCCCTCACGATCTTCGAGCTGCGTGTGACTCAAAATGGGAGCAGCTGCGGTACGATACAATATATCCGGGAGGTGTGAGCAGGTTAACAAAGAATGTTTTAAATAAATATATAATAGAGAAACAGAATAAAGTTGTTGATAGGAACAAACACAGCCTTTAAAGCGTTCAGTTAATAGTAAGTTTCAAGCGCTGAATACAACAAGCCTTTTGTGAACATAGGTATCTTAGACTCGATTTTAGTATCTCGGAGAACTACAACAATGTGATTTAGGGGCAGTGTTGCGACAACGAAAACATAAACGCCTTTAGACACGAACCTTTCGGCCCTATACTGTCTCTGATTGGTCTTTGTGGGATGGAAAAGAAGTCGAGTCAAGGACAGTATGATCAGATTTTATGAAAGTAATAAAAACATATTTTTTTTCCTAAATAAATCAAATATTGCTTCAGTAGATGGAGTAAGTTTAATTTTTCACATTTTGTATGCTCAACAGTTTTTGACATATCTTTCGTGGTCATTTAGTAATTTGACCAGGAACTTTTCTTTTAGTTTAACACGTTTCAACTCGAATTAAACTAAATTAAACTTGTAGGAATTCTAATTTAATTGCAAGCCTATAAAGTATTATATTGTAATTAAGTTTTTGTTTTGATGTAAAAGAATAACCATAGGACAATATTTTTAATTGATTTTTACTATGTTCAAAAAAATACGTTCCCTAAACTCTTGCTTTTTATATTTGAATAGTAAAAGGTAAATGTTCTTTTGTTTGATTCGTGAATACCATATATTATCGTGTTTGACGTCATTACTATTTATTTTATAGTATTTATAGTAGCTAGAAGGTAGCAGCACATATCAGAAAGTTTACAATAAAGGTTTATTTTATACTCACTAGGTAGCAGGCATGTTTATATTGGTGAATAAATGGACAAATGCATGGAAGAGTTTTAGCAGGAAAATATACCATCAAATCTTTTGTTAATTTTGGTTTAACATCTTGTTCAGGTTTTTAAAGAATTGTAAGTTTATGTATTGATATATAATTTATTTACAAAGTAATAAATCATTCAAACTTTTTTTACTTGTATTTTGATTATATTTATATTTATTCAGTTGGGCCAACATTACAATTTACTTTTAATACTGCATCCTATTCCTGTAAAATATATCAAATATTGGGATACTTATAGAATAATGTGATCTGTGCTTCTTAAAAGTAATACAACAAAATTTGGAACTCTGCTACAAAGCAACAAGACAATTAATAATACATTAATTATGAGTTTATTATATGAATAGGTAGATTGAACAATATAGCAACCCTATAAGCTAGTATCGACACTTTTTTGTGTGTCTTTTTAATTTTTTCTTACAAGATATAATTGATTCTAATCTAGAAACTAGTTAAATCCTAACAAAATCAACCCAGTCTTTATGGCTAACTAAGGAGTTTAGAGTTGGTAACCCTGGCTTTCATGCTTTTTCATTTTATTTATTAACTAGAAATCGTTTTCTAACATGGCGGAACGGTTCGTTAGGTGACGGCAGTGAAGTGTTTTTATTGAAATGTGTTTTATGCCAATAAATAAACAGAAAGGATAGTGACCAAGTATGTTATAGTAATTTTAATTTAATTTGCTATGGAATTATCTATTATGTATAAACTTAACCAACTTGTTTCAAACAAGTATTGATTATAAATGGAAGAGTTCATGACATTCAGATTTAAACAAGTCCCTTTTACAAAGTATAACACAATTTTATATTCAGATTAGCTATAAATATATATATAATAGATTAATTACAATGTATTCATTAATGATTTTAATTACCCACCATTGCATGCAACTATGGTAACATAGAGTTTCTTTCGTTTATTGAAGAGGGAGCTACTTAGACTAAATCATTTTTTGCTAATTTTTAATATTAAGTATATTGACTCTGGTGTAACAATTTTCAGATTATGATAGCTTAGGGTTATAGTATTCTTATGATACAGCATTACGAACCTATTCCCTTTGCTTACCTATAGCCATTTTTGTTGAAGATAGCAAACATTTTTACTCTTAGGGAGGTGTATTTAGTATTTACCTGGCAGCTTATTTTTATTAATCTTAGTTGATTATCCTCGTCAACTATTGTTATAATATCATGTGATGGCAATTATATAGGCCTACTGAACACTTGCATTGTACAAGTCTATTTCATTTTAGATTGGTAAACAAACGAAAGATCATTAAGTGTCTAATGTAGCTGGCACATGTAAAATATATTAAGAATGCATCTTTCTTCCTGTTTCTTTTTCTCTTCTTTATAGTAGTTGCGAACAAACACAAGACACATTTCAGAGAAAATAAAACACATAATCATGTAATTTATTTCTAGGAAAGTGGGAGGGAGGGATGTGCTAAATATTGGTTTTAGACAGGTAACAGAAAACATTTCTTAACTAGAATCTTGTTGTGGACCTTTTGTCATAAGTAGGCCTATCTTATCTAAGCAAGTCATTATAGTTATCTTCTACCAAATTTTGATTCATCTTGTTCCGTGTAGGCATCAGATTCAGATAGGAAAATACTTTACGATGTTTAATTTTTTTTTTACTAAAACATTGTTCATTTGTTTCCACCTGAAGTCCTTTGATCTGCAGCTATCACTTTCGATATATCATATCATTACCTATAAAATAGGCCTACAGTAAAATAATATATTTGTTGACCCTGTATGTTTGTATTTTTCCAAAAGTATGTTTACATTCAGTCACATTAACTCAAGATGACCCTTTTTCGGTGGACGCATGGTCCAAGGTGTCACTCTAAATTAAACCTAGTCTCGTTCCTTACAAATTTGCGTTAGAGTATTTGTTCATTTGAATTAGGCCTAAAGCAACCCCGGTTTGAAGTTTTGAATTGAATTCATCCCAACGTCGTCCTAGCATATAATTCAGAGGACAGTTCTTAATCGACAGAGGCCTACTTAACCTTTGTATTTAGTTTACTTACACACGTGCACTTACAAATAACAAATATGGCATACACATTTCACTAGCAGATTAGGGGCCTCTTTTATAAGCAGAATAAATAATTACTAATAATATTATTTTATTGTATTTTGTGTGCAGCAAAAAAAAGGTAGGGGGGAGTATTATTGAGCACCAATTTCTTAAGATACCAGTATTACCAGGTAGTTAAATATTGAAAAAAAAATCTTCACTCATTTTAGACTTGCCTACTAATGAAAGGGAGCATGAGGTTTGGATCCCGGTCAGGTCTATTGAGACGGCTGTATCCGAATAGTCAAGAACACTTGACTTGATGACTTTACACTTAACACATACTTGAGATCGAAGACTGCAACAAGACTATTTGAACGGCAAAATAACCTTTTCACACCCTTGAGTTTGCAGTGCTGCTTCCTACCAATGCTCTTAGAAGCTATTTTCAACACCATCTATCAGCCTGAATTAATGTACATATTTGTGGCGACTTATTTTCACTGTACATGAAAAATTATCCAACACAACACTATAAAACAGCCAGTATACTTAACATACGTAATCAAAGATCACATTACTCTACGAGCGCTCTCTCTAGCAGACGAAAAATTTAACACTTGCCGATGAAACACCCCATCAATGGCGTGTGAAGGGTAACTTGCTGTCGCCCTTGGACTCAAGAGCGTGTGAGCAGTGCATTAGCACACTTTGTGACTATTCGGATGGATCTGCACTTAATCACGTGATTTCTAATGCAACTATCTAGTGAACGTCAAGGGTCGACAGCGCGTAAAGTATACTATTCGGATACAGCCTGGTTCTTCCTAAATGGTTTCCAACTCTCCTTCCGCACAAATGCGGGTAGATTACTTCTAAAATGCTTTCTAATTCATCCCTACTCCATTAGAGCAAACCATAGGCACACACACACATATGCATCTGAACAGCTAATAACACACGGTGATGAGGTAAAAATACGATTAATTAATAAGTGTTATAAATCTCAATTTGTAATAGTTGACATGAGTAATTTAAATTAATTAATTAATAATATATTTATTAGCCTATTTGATATATTAATCTAATTTTTTTTGTCTCTCTTTTAGGTGTTGTGGTGACACCCATCGGTGATTTTGAAAATGATTGAAACTGACAGCGAAGAAAACGCTAGTGGTGTGAACCCAGATAATTGTTGAGATAGTGCAAAATGTTGTGTAACTGGAAGTAACAATAAAGACTTCTTATTGTCAATAACATCAATATTAATGTTTCCATAGTATATTTAACATTTCCATAAAAAAAAAATCCATGGCTAACAATTTTGAAAAGAAGTGGGACTGAAAGTGGTTGTTTAAAAAAAAATTGTGTCGTAAGGGGATACCCTTGAAAAAAAATACTGTCGTGTGATTGAAGTTGAATCAAGTGTTTCATGAGTTTGACGTGAATTAATTAATCACAAGTTTGAGAATTTTTTTTTTTTAACTTAAATTTTCAGAAAAGTAAAATAGAAAAAAAAAATGTCTGCCTTCAATGCTAGGGACATGGATGGTTTCTTAAAACTGCTCGGCAGTACGGATACAAAGGCAAAGCTGACAATCGCCAACAACCTAATAAACTTTCTCGCGGATCCGGATAACTCCTTTGAGTGTGCGGATATCGGCCAGTTCATAGATAGTCTCATTCCATGGATGAATAGTAGCAACAACAAGGTAATAAACATTTCCGTCACTGTTAATATATAAATCTAAACTTTTTAGTTTCATAAAAAAGTCAAGTCTATGTACAGTAGCTCCACGGCTTCTTTGGTGCTGATTGACAGCTCACAGCTGACTTCTCACAGTCAACATTTAGGTATATACAGTAACTTCATGGCTTCTTTGGTGCTGATTGATAGCTCACAGCTGACTTCTCACAGTCAACATTTAGCTATATACAGTAGCCCCGTGGCTTCTTTGGTGCTGACTAACAGCACACAGCTGACTTCTCACAGTCAACATTTAGGTATATACCTAAATGTTGATTGTCAGAAGTGACAGCTGATAAACATGTTTTTGCAGATCACATGGCTCGGCGTAGGGATACATAAATTGGTCTGGTAACTTTTTAAAGCCGTCAGCTGTCAGCTAAGATTTGTCAGTCAGCACCAAAGAAGCCATGGGGCTACTGTACACTTATAAACACAGTTCAAACTGATGTACTAAACACAAATATTTTCAAACCTTTACTGTTCATTTCATATAGGAAATTTTATAGTAACTTAATCTACCTCGATATTAAAAAGTACTGGTAATATAAAATTATATTACATACGCCCATGAACTATACCCCAAACTTCTTACGAAAGTACATATATGAGACCTAGAAAAAGTTACCAAGTTAGATCTACTTTTATATAGTGCTGTGGTGTCGTTACGCCAAGCCTTCAACTCACCCTCCTCTATTTTTCTATCGTCCGACTCCAACTACTTCAGAAATGAATAAAGTAGGCCTATATTAATTATTACTGGTAGGCTGCAGTACAGATTACTTCATGGTAAGCCTCTTTAACATTGTGAATTTATATTTAGAAAAAAAAATTGTTAACAAAATTAGTCCTAAAATTTAAGAGAGTGCCGGTAACCTGGCGGTCTAGGGGTAAGGTGTCAGACTTATGTGCTGGGGGTCTGGGGTTCAAGCCTCGGTCCCGGCACAGATTTATCTGATGACCAAACCCTTCCTTCACCTCTGACAAGACATCTTGTGAATGTGGGGAATGCCAGGCCTCCACCGTGGTTCGGAGCCCACGTTAAACTGTAGGTCCTCCATTTCGTCTCACAATCACCCTACCATTACACATTAGCGTAAGTGCGTATAACCCGAACGGGTAGTAAGACGCGGTGCTAATAATAATAATAATAATATTAAGAGAGTGCCCTATAAAGTTAAAATTTTATATATATATATTACCATTATATTCTTATAATATTTTAAGTTTTAGTTTTGAAGTCAGAGACTAAACTTGTACCAACTCCGACTTTATGATTTCACCCAAAATTGGTTACGTTTTCGACTCCACATCTCTGTCTTTAGGTATTAACTTAATAGGTCAGCCATGTAATCTGCCACTTGTCACTTTCGATAGATAGCCTATTATGAATAGCTGTAAAATAACACTAATAATTTAGGCCTAGTAAAAATATGTTATCCGTGTTGACGGCAAAGAAAAATTGTATTTTTTAAAAGGTGTTCAAAATGTCCATTCATAAGAAAATTAAGTCCCGAGATATGGCCATTTTTATAACAAATTTTAAGTAATTTTCTAGCCTAGTTTGATTCAAACAACACCTCATTTTAAACTAGATTCACAGAATGAATTAAACAAAGAACAACTAATTATCTTTTTTTATGTTGTCATGTGGGCACTTTTTAACACAATATGTTTTAAATGTTACTTCATTTAAACACACATTTTATTAACTGCTCATCTGTAAGTAAGGCGGTTTCTAAGATCACTTTTCCTAATTTTTGTGGCTAAAAATTATTATTATTATTATTATTATTATTAGCACCACGTCTTACTACCCGTTCGGGCTATACGCACTTACGCTGATGTGTAATGGTAGGGTGATTGTGAGATGAAATGGAGGACCTACAGTTTAACGTGGAATCCGAACCACGGTGGAGGCCTGGCATTCCCCACATTCACAAGATGTCTTGTCAGAGGTGAAGGAAGGGTTTGGGTAATCAGATAAATCTGTGCCGGGACCGAGGATTGAACCCCGGCCGCCAGCACAGAAGTCTGACACCTTACCCCTAGACTGCCAGTTCACCCTGTGGCTAAAAAAAGATGGTTTGCATGAATATGAGAATGCAAACATTACCATATATGTTTGGGCATGAACTACCAAGTTTGGAAATGTTGATTCTGACATAGTTATCTAGAACTCCAGTCTTGTCGGGTTTAGAAAAAGCTGCTTCATGTAACACATTTTAATCATGTATCCTCCAGGTTGGATCGAACACGTCGGCTGCTCCGTAGTTTGCCCGTTCATGTCATAAGAGTGTTGTAGCTCATATCATAATATAAGTTACCTTTACTCGCACTGGTGGCCCTATGGTCTTAGCCGCCATTCTCTGAATAAACTGAATGGCCGATGAGAGGGAGATTGAGGTTAGGATCATGGTTTTCCCTGAGTGGTTTTATACTCTGTCTTCATACAAATGTGAGTACACCTCCTCTGAATTCAACCTTCCTCATCCCTAACACATTAGTATAACTAATAATATGCATATAATTTGACAGTAAAACACGGTTCTAAAAAAAAATTAGGCCCCTACCTTTAACTTTTATAGCCAAAAGGACATTTATATTGATGTATTTCGGCCCGATCAAATTTTTTTAGCGCCGCATACTACTAATATATATATATATATATATATATTACTTAATTATGCTAATAAGTTAGGATTAGGAGAATTGTGTACTTACATTTGAGCATAGAAGGAGAGTGAAAAACTTTTTTAAGTAAAAACCACCCTCAGTAGGCCTACAGTAGCCCCATGGCTTCTTTGGTGCTGACTGACAGCTGACAGCTAAAAGCTTTGTAAAGTTACCAGACCAAATTATGTATCCATACGCCGAACCATATGATCTGCAAAAACATGTGTTTAGCAGCTGTCAGTAGTCGGCTGTGAGCTGTCAGTCAGCACCAAAGAAGCCATGGTGCTTCTTGTACACCTGATGAGGATTCAAACCTCGATCTCCCGGTTATCGGCACTCTAGTCTAATACGAGATTTACGCCTTAGACAATGTGGACACCGAAGCAAGTTGTTATTATGTTGATTGTAATTTGGATTGACCACTGTATTCAAATATGAATTCACAATATCAAAGAAGCTTCCCATGAAGTAATCTGTATCAGAACATTTTACTGCTCAGTAAATTTGTTACGGTATTACTAAATAATATATTCTAGTCATTTATGAAGGAGTCGAAACCAGACATTAGAAAGTCGAAGGCTTGGCTTACTGACTCCCCAATCCTGCTTTATAAAACAAAATGTGTAGTAATAAATAAAATGTAAATTTTTATACGGAACTATTTTAATTTCATTTAACATTACTGGTTATGGGTTAAAAAAAATTCACAGATTGACTTTTAATGGCAATGTAGTTTTCATACATGATTGACTGAAAATCGCCCTGAGATTGACTGACCAGTTGCAGATCCCGGGTGTATGCTAATAAGTATGTACAGTAGCTCAATGGCTTCTTTGGTGCTGACTGACAGCTCACAGCTGACTTCTGACAGTCAAAATTTAAGTATATACCTAAATTTTGACCGTCAAAAGTGACAGCTGCTAAACACATGTTTTTTCAGATCATCTGGTTCGACGTAGGGATACATAATTTGGTCTGGTAAGTTTTTAAAGCTGTGAGCTGTCAGTCAGCACCAAAGAAGCCATGGGGCTACTGTATCATGTATAATAGGATATTTATCATTGGGTGCCGTGCCAGTCAACAAAAGAAAAAGCTCCATTAAGCACTATCCTGTTTGTTTATTGCTACTTTTCATTGTGTCCTTGTGACCATACTGAAATATTTAATTAGTATCCTGAGCTTCAAGCCAATGTTTAATTACATGCGAGTTATCTACCACTCAAGGTCACGGAGTTTCCTGTGGAAATGTTTGCCTACAGTCCACAATGGTCTTTTTTTTTTAAATACAAACAAATCTATTTACGTCCAAAACTGATAACGTTTTACTATTTTAATGGTGCTATTAAACAGGTATCACAGTATCTATCAAAAGTAACAGCCGTAAATAACATGACTTGACAGTTGACATACTTTAAAGTAGATATGGTGACCTTTTAGCTGTGAGACTATAAGATTCTTTCTATGAAAATTATAGTTAAGGAAATACCATATTCAATATTATTATTATTATTATTATTAGCACCGCGTCTTACTACCCGTTCGGGTTATACGCACTTACGCTAATGTGTAATGGTAGGGTGATTGTGACATGAAATGGAGGACCTACAGTTTAACGTGGAATCCGAACCACGGCGGAGGCCTGGCATTCCCCACATTCTCAAGATGTCTGGTCAGAGGTGAAGGAAGGGTTTGGTAATCAGATAAATCTGTGCCGGGACCGAGGATTGAACCCCGGCCGCCAGAACAGAAGTTTGATACCTTACCCCTAAACCGCCAGGTCACCGACCATATTCAATAGTTAACACATCTAAGAATACTATTTTTAACATGTTACACCTCAAAAACCTGTGATCTGCAGCTTCCATTTTTGATAGATATTATCAGTTAGTTACCTATAAAATAACACTAATAATAATCATAGTAGAATGTTATTAATGTTGGTACCCGCCTCGGTGGCGTAGTTGGCTAACGCGCTAGTCGTGTTGAGCTCGACTACTGAGGCCGGGGAGATTGAGGTTCGAATCTCCGTCGGGTGAACTGGGGGAGGGGGTGTTTCCTAAATTGTTTTCCTCTCCCCCCTCCACGCAAATGCGGGTTCACTTCATCTAATTAAACCTTCCCAATTCCTAATCCATTAGCGTAATTAGTACTTAAAAACGTATAACCCGAACGGGTAGTAAGACGTGGTGCTAAATAATGGTCGCAATTTTTTTTTCTACCAATTTAAATTTTCACATATAAACAACGTATGTACTGTATACTCCGTTTACCCTGAAAGTTAACAGCAACCTTACCACACACGGTTACACATGGTATAGCTCATGAATTAGGGTCATACATAGTGTGTCACATTAAGAGTGTTACAGTAGCTCCATGGATTCTTTGGTGCTGACTGACAGCTGACGGCTTTGAATAAGTTACCAGACCAAATTATGTATCCCTACGCCGAACCAAATGATCTGCAAAAACATGTTTTTAGCAGCTGTCACTTCTGACAGTCAAAATTTAGGTATATGTCTAAATGTTGACTGTCATAAGTCAGCTGTGAGCCGTCAGTCGGCACCAAAGAAGCCGTGGGGCTACTGTAACTTTCAGGGTAAATGGAGTGTACAGTCAAGTTGTGCAGTTGGTTTAGTAATATACAGTCCAGTCATCATAGGTGTGGTGGTAACTGTCAGCTATACCCGATATCATCGCTGAGGGAACTGCACGTCTTATGGAGGAAATTATTATTATTATTACGAGCACCGCATCTTACTACCCATTCGGGTTATACGCACTTTAGCTAATGAGTAATGGTAGGGTGATTGTGAGATGAAATGGAGGACCTACAGTTTGACGTGGGATCCGAACCACGGTGGAGGCCTGGCATTCCCCACATTCACAAGATGTCTTGTCAGAGGTGAAGGAAGGGTTTGACAATCAGATAAATCTGTGCCGGGACCGAAGATTGAACCCTGAACCCCCAGAACAGAGGTCTGACACTTTACCCCCCTAGACCACCAGGTCACCTTTATGGAGAAAAGCTTTATCTTCTTCTCTCAGTTAATTGTTGCCAAATCTTCTCGTTCTCAGTTATGTTGGAGGGTGGTGTGCTGGGGTGAGAAGAAGCTACTGTCATCTAGTGATGTGAAATGGAACATTTTCTATTTTTGAAAATTTTCTTTATATTTTTTCCGGAAATTTTTTAGTTGTTTCTCTAACATAATTTCAACTGATTAAATTGATAATAACAGTAATAATAATAATTAGTAGTAGTATTAGTAAAGAAACACCAGTCTCGGTGGCCGCACGAACTAACGCGCTACTCTCGCAATAGACTAGACTGCCGATGACAGGGAGATCGGAGTTGATCCCGGCTGGGCATACTGAGGCAGGTTTTTCCTAAATGGTTTTCCACTCACGTACATGCGGGTGCAATTCCTCTAAATTCAAACTTCCTCATTCCTGACACATTGACGTAATTAGTACATAAGCGTGTAAGCAGAACGGGTAGTAAGACGCGGTGCTAAAAAAATTGTAGTAAGAAAACAAATGAATGTCTTTGTAGGCACGTTATGTTCATAAATCATACTTCAATTTTTGTTCATCAATAAGTTAATTAACATAATTTTAAGGTTGGCCAAACATTTGTCTACCCCTCCCCCCACCTACCTTAATCTCTGTGCTTCTTATTTAACCTTCCCACCCTCCTCATACTCGTCTTCTAACACATTATATTTTGAAGTATAATAGGCTCAAAGTGTCACCTATACAATTTAAACCCTCAACCACAAGCCGCCACTTGGAGTAAAATTTCTCGGAATATTTTCGATTCGGAATTTCCCAAAAAATTATCATCTCTGCTGGCAGCCTCGACTAACCAACATTACGAAACTTGTCTTATATTTAAGGGAAGATTGACAACATGTAAACAAGAAAATGACAACGCTTTTTTCCCAATAGTAGGCACGCAGTTCCTTCAGAGATAATATTCAGTGTACAGTAGCCTCATGGCTTCTTTTGTGCTGACTGACAGCTTTGAAAAGTTACCAGACCAAATTATGTATCCCTACGCTGAACCATATGATCTTCAAAAACATGTGTTTAGCAGCTGTCACTTCTGACAGTCAAAATTGAGGTATATACCTAAATATTGACTGTCAGAAGTCAGCTGTGAGCTGTCAGTCAGCACCAAAGAAACCATGGGGATACTTTAGCAAACATTACTAAATTATTATTTATATTGATCTGTTGTCACTCTAAGTTTAGAGTCTAGGCAGTCGTAACTTTAACAATATGCAATTTGTTTTGTGATTTTTTTTTTCTTTTAAACGTGTTTACATTATTGTACTACAAATTTATGAAAATAATCATTTGAATTTTGTTGTTGTTGAAGCGGCATCTGTGACTCACTTAAAATAATGTACACACTAAAGCTTATTTTAAAAGGCTGCATTCTCTTCATAAATTAAGATGGTGAACCAGGCTAAATGAAGGCGGTCAATGTTTTAACTATGTTAACACATGCCCACAAAAACAAACAGAACACTTTATATATGACGTCATCAACCGCCCTTACTTCGGCTGGTTCACCATCTTGACTTATGAAGAGAACCTCTCGTTTGTCAAGCATTTTAATTGAACTAAAGATGTCGGTCGCTTCCACACAAAAAAAACCCCATCAAAACGGCTATTTTCATAAGTTCATATTTCATAAATGTTAAAAGCTTAAAAAAAAGATAAAAATAGTTAATAAAACACATGGTTTATTTTGAAAGTTTCTACTCCCAAACGTGGCGACAGCTCAATACAGTGTCCTGCAGATCAGATGGTTTGGCGAATGGATACACGAGAGTAGGTCTGGTAGCTTATGTTAGCTGTCAGTTACCAACACTCCTACGCCAGACAGACTGTAGTTCACTCGACCTTTACTAACCGACTAGAGTCAACGCGGCCTTGCAGGGGCGTGACGTCACCGCGAAAATCTCCACGACACACGGACAACTTTCCGAGATGTTGCGAGATGAAGCGGTCGCGTGACACAATCTAGGACTACGAATAATTGTTCCAGACGTTCAGTTCTGATGTCCGTTTAGTAATAATTTGAGAAAATCTGTTGGGGATTATTATTATAGAAGTTATTTTAAAGAATATATATTTTGGCACAACAATAAAACACCCCCCCCCCCCC
>CABFOW010004895.1:3891-23263 GCA_902141385.1 Timema californicum | reverse complement strand
CCCCCCCCGCTTTTGTGGTCGAATGATCTAACTCTCTTAAGATGTCACTCTCACGATATACTGATTAAGAGGAGATCGAGGGTCACTCCCTGTCGAGTGTACTGAGGGGAGGTTTTCCCTAAATGGTTTTACACTCTTCACGCAAATGCGGGTACACTGCCTATAAATTCAACCTTAGTCATCCCGAGCACATTAGAGTAATTAGAACATATGCGTAAAATCTGAACGTGTAGTAAGACGCGGTGCTAGTAAAAAAAATATCAAAAGGTTTAAATGTGAAATCTGGCATCAATGTACAGTAGCCCCGTGGCTTCTTTGGTACTGCCTGACAGCTCACAGCTGACTTCTGACAGTCAACATTTGGGTATATACCTAAATTTTGATCGTCAGAAGTGACAGCTGCTAAACACATGTTTTTTGTAGATAATTAGGCTTGGCGTAGGGGTACAAAATTTGGTCTGATACATTTTAAAAGCTTTTAGCTGTGAGCTGTTAGTCAGCACCAAAGAAGCCATGTGGCTACTGTACATCAGAGGCTTATCCAGCGACGAGTATTTTTCATTACTCTCTAACTTTGTGAAGCCCAGTTCACTATTCTCATCCTATCGCGTTTCTAATTTATATCGCTATGATTCACATGCCTAACTTGACTGTCCAATATCACGTATGTAGGCATAACTATTATTGACCGAGAGTAGTTAGGTTTTATTTTAATCTGACCATTTGACATTTTGTATGTCCGAATGTTTGTTACAAGATAAACTACCGCGTGGACCAATTATAACTAAATTTGTTAGGGTTATTCTTTGAACCTAGGCCGAGCGATGTAGGCCTAGGCCACAAACAAATAATACCCAGAAACTCAAACCTGCGGGTTAAAATTGTTGCACTCCTTCTGGAAGCTCGAGTCCTTCACCACTAGGATCGCTGCGGTTAGTCCTATCATCACCCAGCAGTGACACTAGCGAAACCCAGTGTTGAAGGACTCAAGCTGCCAAAAGGAGCGCAGCAAACCCCCGCCTGTAAGGTTGATAGTCTGTGACCTAGGCCCTATGTACATTATTTTATGATGAAGTTATTCATTTCAATATGACGCTCTTTCAAAAGGGCTTTCGTTTAATTGTTTAGCTCGTGTAATTTGAATAATTTATATTTCTAAGCAATCAATCTAATATCTAGGTCATGTTTTTGTAAATTTTGGCATAGCCTATATTGCGCGACCGATTTCCTAAACCGTGTGAACAGCGGCTATTCTCTATAAATATGGTATTCGTTTGTTTGTTTTTGTCTAACTTGATCACCAAGGACAAATTATTTACTTCTAATACAAGGGTGACCTGGCGGTCTAGGGGTAAGGTGTTAGACTTCTGTGCTGGCGGCCGGGGTTCAATCCTCGGTCCCGGCACAGATTTATCTGATTACCAAACCCTTCCTTCACCTCTGACAAGACATCTTGTGAATGTGGGGAATGCCAGGCCTCCACCGTGGTTCGGATCTCACGTTAAACTGTAGGTCCTCCATTTCATCTCATAATCACCCTACCATTACACATTAGCGTAAGAGCGTACAACCCGAATGGGTAGTAAGACGCGGTGCTAATAATAATAATAATCATCTAATACAAGGAGAAATTTTAACTTGGAATCCAAAGAGAAATCCTAGCGATAAGAGCATGATTGACATACTCAGCATTTTATGAACGGAGGGACTAGGTGTGTCAATAATTAGTTGGGACTATCTGACCCTCAGTCTGGGCATACTATGTTTTGCTAGCAGGTGTTTTTGTTACAATCGGTATGGACAAAACAAGAAATTTTATGAAATAAGCTTCTCAAATATATATTTTCAATGGTCATTTCGGACACATTGATAAAATTAATGAATAGAGTCAGGCTAGAAAAATAATTCTTAATAACAACATGTATTATTATCAGATTATTGAAAGAACAATATTTATATGATGAAAATGATGTAATTTTACCATTTTTAAACTGCTTATACTTTAAAAATTATTTTTCTTTAATATATCATAAACATTTCATTGTGTACACCTCAAATGAATGCCTAGTTATAATTATATGACTTGTTAAAATTGTGCAATATATTTTTTGAAATTGTCGAATGACCTTAAATGACAACAACCTTGTTTGTTAACAGTAATTTTAGAGTGACTGTCCCCGTAAATACAAAGGAAAGAAAATTGGTCACTTCATCTTTGTGACAGCTTGAATTACCCAGCGTCTACTGGCAAATGAGCTACAAGGGTCTATGTTTTACGAGAACCGAGTGTAGTCAAGGCGTACCTCGTGAGTTTTAGCCGTCAGTTTGTGCACAACGCGTGACGAGGTTACGAGAAGGGGGTCCATCCAATTAAAGTGCAAGAATAAGAGGAAATCTGTTTGACGCACATGAGTAATTTCCGCCATGTTTGATGTTTTTCTTAACTTTACCCTCGGGCTTTTTTTAATTTAGGTCTTGTGTTCAGGTTAAAAAAATATATTAACGGGTATATTTCTGCTGCGGTGATAATTTTTAAGTCCGGAATAATTTTCGTACAAAAAAATAATCAAAACAACTTTTGTCAAAGTTCAAATGACGAGCATTTGTCGAATTAATTTTTTTCTTTAGTCATTATATGTATAGTCGGATTGGCCCTCTTCAGTGGTCGAATGGTCTAAGGCGTCACTTTCGTGTTATAGTGTCCTGCTGATTACTGAGAGATTGAAGTTCGAACCGCCGCTGGGTCTACTGAGGGTGATTTTTTTTGGGCCTGCTTTGTTTCCCACTCTCCTTCCACGCTAATGCGCGTAGATTAGCTCTAAAATGTTTTCTTCCTCATCCGTACCCCATTAGAGTAATTAATATGTGTATGACCTGAATAGGTAGTAAGACGTTGTGATAATAAATTTAAAAAAAAATCTAATCGCACCTCAAAATATAATAAACGTTTATTAATTTATTTATACAGAAGCCATGCGTTCTGCGGTTGTCACCTTTGGGCTTTGTCCTCGATTCTGAAAGCTGTCAAATAAATATACATTAATACCAATGTTAGTATACAAGTGATTTCCTTACTAATGGATATTTAGAACATTATTTAGAAAATACAAACGCACATTTTGCTGGCAACATTGATCACATTTTACTGTTGTTATTATTATGTTATCGGTTACTAGCAGTACCACACGGCGTTGCCCGTGACCCACTGGGGTATAAGAATTATATAAGCCTACCCCCCCCCNNNCCCCCCCCCGTGGGGCCCGCATCTCTTAAACGTACTTCTAAGCCAGATAAAACATTTTTTCTTTAAAATAAAATTGTTAAAATATCCTAATTAAAAAAAAGTTGATTAAAAATTTAAGAATCCGGCTTTGAGGTACATTTGGACCACCTTCCGTCCATCCATTTTAAAAATTTCAGATCTCTGCGTACCGTAGATTTGGCTGGGCATCGTACACAAACACTTTCTTTTATTATTATAGAAGATTATAATTACCTACTTGCATGCCAAATTTGAAGTCTCTAATAATTATTGTTACGGAAATAAGACAAATTTAAAGCGAAAATATAAATCCTCTTTATTTCCTATCCCATGGGGAATTTCTAAAAATCCGGCCTTATTCCTTGTCTACATCATAAAGGGAACTTCTGTGCAAAATTTCAACTTTCTAGGTCCAAGGGTTTGGGCTGGGCGTTGATGAGTCGGTCAGCGAGTCAGGGCTTTTATTTATATAAATTTACAATAATGAAATAAATAAATAAAAATAATTTAACGATTTTAATTACAGTATAAAAATTATATAACTTGGGCAAATTAAATCAAAACAATGTTTTATTTTATATTGTATATCAAATTATAGAATGTTTTATTGAGGAATAAACCTTTCCTTCACCTCTGACTAAGACATCTTGTGAATGTGGGGAATGCCAGGCCTCCACCGTGGTTCTGATCCCACGTTAAACTGTAGGTCCTCCATTTCATCACCCTACCATTACACATTAGCGTAAGTGCGTATAGCTCGGACGGGTAGTAAGACGCGGTGCTGATAATAATAATACATTTATTGGGTAATAGATAAAATGACTGATGTAATAAATGGGTCTGTTCTCCGACCATTATGGGTGCTTTACCTCATTATATCCCCTCTTGTTTTGTTTCCTTAAAATATGTTCCTACTTCACCATAACTATGCCCAAGCCCCTACAAGAAATGGCGCCTCATCTGGAGATTGTCTTTGACGCCGGAAGTGTGTTAACTCCCCAAGACACCCAATTAGCGCGCCTCTAAATGGCGACTCTCCCTTCCCACCTGGATCGACCTTGTGCAGTCTCCTCAGCCCGAAAACAATCAGCTGCAACCAGCTCTACAATCCTCTTACATCATCACAACTCCTGTTGTAATGAAAGGGAATACGTGAAGTCACTTTCCTAAAACAATGTACAGTAGCCTCATGGCTTCTTTGGTGCTGACTGACAGCTCACAGCTGACTTCTGACAGTCAACATTTAGGTATATACCTAAATTTTGACCGTCAGAAGTGACAGCTGCTAAACATATGTTTTTGCAGATCATATGGTTCGGCGTAGGAATACATAATTTGGTCTGGTAACTTTTCAAAGCTGTAAGTCAGCACCAAAGAAGCCATGGGGCTACTGTATATCATCATCATTCTCTAGGATTAAAGACGTGACGACCTAATAGCGGCCATTAACGACATAAACACATTAATTTTTTTTAATTACTTTATTTAGCTCCGCGTCTTACTACCCGTTCGGGTCATACGCTTAAGTACTAATTACGCTAATGGATTAGGAATTGGGAAGGTTAACTCAGAGGAAGCGAACCCGCATTTGCGTGGAGGGAGAGTGTAGAACCGTTTAGGAAAAACCACCCCCAGTCCACCCGATTCCTCAGCGATGATATCCGGTGTAGTAAACCACGCTACTTCTATGTCGAGGTGTCTCAGTCCGAGGGGTCACTTTACCCCCCTCCCCCCTCCCCTGCTCCTCCTCTCCGATAATCTTCCTCGGGGAGTGAGAACTTTTGTTCTATCACTTCATTTTATAAAATCAATCATTTCCGCTCTAACTAAATCAAACGCAGTTGAAAAGGTGGGGACATTTTGACACCTGGAATCCGACCCCCATTTAACTATCCAGGTTCGTATCCTGCTGGCAGGATCATTAAGGGAGAGTCTGTTGTGGACGGGTGGTTAATGGCCTCGAGCATGGGACGATCCCCGAGTTCGATTCCCGTACCCAGGTGTATTTTTCCTCCACTATGTTTAAACAAATTCCTGTGAACTGATGTCATCCGTTTACAATGCCAATTGCCAACAATGATTGTAATTAAGGTGGGCGTTTAGGGAACGCGAGAAGAGGGCACTGTTTTTGCAGTTTTTATAGCAGAATTATTATTTTTTGACAAAATAAGTAGAATATTGCTCCAGTAAAAAACACAAAGAGTTTGACTTTCTTCGTATCGATCATATCAACAGAGTTTGAATATCCGTCATGAGCATAGCGGCATTAGATGACAAACTTTTTAAATGAAGAGAAAAAGTTGTCATTTAATTCCAGGACATCGTTGACAGATATTTAACAACTCTTGGAATGCCGGGTCTACACCGTGGTTCGGATTCCACGTTAAACTGTTAGGTCCTCCATTTCATCTCACAATCACCCTACCAATTACACATTAGCGTAAGTGCGTATAACCCGAACGGGTAGTAAGACGCTGTGCTAATAATAATAATAGTAATAATAATAATAACTCTTGATATCACCGTGAAAAGAAAATTAAACTCTTATGTTTATACTAGAGCAATATTCGATTTATTTTGACCCCAAAAAAAGTGTTGCTATAAAAAACTACAAACACACTGGCCATTTCTCGCCTCCCCTATACTCCCATCTTGACCAATGATATTACTGTACCTAGAGATTTGACCTCATCTCGTCGAACCCAGGATTCAGATCAATCTTTCTTCTAAAATAATAGAGCTTCTACACGGTCAGTCTTTGTGTCTTCATTTGTATCAGTCTCAGCTCCTGCTTGCAACGTGCAACAACATGGAGATGATGAGAAAAAGGTGTGTGCAGTCTAAAGTCTGTTCAGCATTGTTTTCTGAAAGGCCCTTTTCCCTACCAGAAATCTATTATATAGTAGGATATTGGTAGGAAAAAAGACCTTTCAAAGAGTAATAATAATATTATTATTTAGCACCGCGTTTTACTACCCGTTCGGGTTATACGCTTTAAGTACTAATTACTCTAATGGATTAGGAATTGGGAAGGTTGAATTAGAGGAAGTGAACACGCATTTGCGTGGAGGGAGAGTGGAAAACCATTTAGGAAAACCACCCCCAGTTCACCCGACCGAGATTCGAACCTCGATCTCCCCGTCCTCAGCAGTCGAGCTCAATACAAGCGCGTTAGCCAACTACGCCACCGAGGTGGGTTTCAAAGAGTAATTCTTAACGTGGATGGAGTATATGTTTGCTACTGAGACTGATTGAAATACTGACGGGCGCGCGCACATGGTCAGTCCTGCTGTCAGTACCACTTGCAAGACTGATGGACTGAGACTGATCTGATCAGATCAGAAAACTCGGATCACGTCAGTATTATCGTTGAGTCCATCCATCACTCCATCAGTACTGCCCCTACACGACCAGTCAAACTGTCAGTATTAGTTATTACTCTTATTAATACTGACAATTTGAATAGCGTGTGTTTAGAAACTACACCCCCTTCCCCTCCGGCCCATCTAACCACACAGAGGAAGTGGCTCCTTGGGCCAACTAAAAGCACAGCATGGTGTTTTGTCCGTGACTGTACCTGTGTGGATCTGGCGCCCAGAATAGAAGCTCCGGGTATGGCATGTGGGTGCCAGCCTGCATTGTCACTGTTAACTAAGCGAACGGGGTAGGAGGGGGTTGTAGTTAAATTTAAAACACCTCTTCCCTCCCTCCACCGTCCATCGTCAGCTACCTTTACACCGTGTGTGAATGTGTACATTTAATAAGGATGATACCCGCGCTGTTTGGGCACGTGGCCAAAATATCAATATTAAATATTCAACCTGGGTGGTCTTGGGGCAAAGTGCTCGCCTCAGGCCCCGATGTTCGTGGGTTCAAACCCAGCAGGGGTACACGGATGTTTCTTGAGCGATAAAAAATCTGTAGCACAACTTCCTTCGGAGGGGAAGTAAAGCCGTCAGTCCCAGGTCGATTGTGGCGTGTAAAAGAACACGGGATGGTTTGTAGGAATACCTTTCATGGCGAAATTAGTAGGCGCTTTTGCCCTCGCTCGTAGAAATTCTCGTGTGCTGATATAATCATTCGGTTCAGAAAATGTACGTTACATACCTCGAATAAATGAAAAATCTCCTTCGGTTTGACCATTCTTCCACCGAAGCGGGTCACATGAGTATAGATAGGTATGCGGATGGTCCGGACGGGTGGTAAGACGTTGGGCACGGAGCATTATTTCCAACCGGAGGTATGTTGGAGTTCAGAGTCGAACACCCACGCCTCTCCGTGAAGCTCTCGTTTTACTTCGCCGGTGGATCGCCGGAACCGTCATCTTACCGAGGGGAACACAACAGTTTGGGTGGAACAAGCGGTTATACTTGAGGATTCTCACCAGCCCTTCGCTTTTTTTTTATGAATTGATAATGATTAACGTTAACGACCCGCCTCCCTACAGTAAAATAATAGCAGGTGCAGAGTAACGCGTCTGTTTTCTTAAATGCGCGCTAATTAAAAACTAACCCTATTGGTCGATGGAAAGAAAGCAAGGAGTGGTCTGGGTTCGAGGGTGTGTACTACAGGGTTCACACGGCTCGACTCGAGAGGACGCTAGCTTGGTAGACAGGTCATTCTACTCTTCTTCGGCAGACGAAAGAGATGTGTATCAATCTCGTATAGTTTGATAATCGCCTCCCTGTCGTAGTTGGCTAACGCGCTAGTCGTGTGGAGCCCGACTGCTGAGGATGGGGAGATCGAGGTTCGAATCTCGGTCGGGTGAACTGGGGGTGGGTTTTCTTAAAATGGTTTTCCACGCAAATGCGGGTTCACTTCCTCTAAATTCAACCTTCTCCAATTCCTAATCCATTAGCGTAATTAGTACTTAAAGCGTATAACCCGAACGGGTAGTAAGATGCGGTGCTAAATAATAAAAATTAACGTTAACGCGATTCCAATTTTTTGCTATTTGGGTAGAGATTGAGTCATGTCGTGCGTTCGTTCTGAGACCACGACAGCTACTGGCAAATTGGACCGCTAACCGGGCGGTGTGGAGGCTCGCTTCCAATTTGTTGTGTTTGAAGGGCCCCTCACCTGGCAATCGCTAAAGTGCCTACCCTGGTTCATTTCCTCGTGACCCGTCTCCTCCTCCTCCGGCTGGGCGGTTAGTAATGTATGGAACGAGGTCCGGCTAACCAATCGGCCGAAGCGACACTAAGACTAGGAAATGTTGGTGGTTTGAGTGTCTCCACTATAGTTTTAAAAATGTCGCTGGTTTGAGTGTCTCCACTATACTGTTACGAAATGTCGCTGGTTTGAGTGTCTCAGCTATACTGTTACGAAATGTCGGTGGTTTGAGTGTCTCCACTATACTGTTAGGAAATGTCGCTGGTTTAATGTCTCCACTATACTGTTAGGAAATGTCGCTGGTTTGAGTGTCTCAGCTATACTGTTACGAAATGTCGGTGGTTTGAGTGTCTCCACTATACTGTTACGAAATGTCGGTGGTTTGAGTGTCTCAGCTATACTGTTACAAAATTTCGCTGGTTTTAGTGTCTCCACTATACTGTTAGGAAATGTTGGTGGTTTTAGTGTCTCCACTATACTGTTAGGAAATGTCGCTGGTTTGAGTGTCTCCTTTATACTGTTTGGAAATGTCGGTGGTTTTAGTGTCTCCACTATACTTTTACGAAATGTCGCTGGTTTTAGTGTCTCCACTATACTGTTAGGAAATGTCGGTGGTTTTAGTGTCTCCACTATACTGTTAGGAAATGTCGGTGGTTTTAGTGTCTCCACTATACTGTTAGGAAATGTCGCTGGTTTGAGTGTCTTCACTATACTGTTAGGAAATGTCGGTGGTTTTAATGTCTTCACTATACTGTTAGGAAATGTCGCTGGTTTGAGTGTCTCAGCTATACTGTTACGAAATGTCGGTGGTTTTAGTGTCTCCACTATACTTTTACGAAATGTCGCTGGTTTGAGTGTTTCAGCTATACTGTTAGGAAATGTCGGTTGTTTAATTATCTTCACTGTATTCTTCTCCTGGCAAGGTCACGAAGCTGCTCCACGTGGGGGTTTAAATGGACGCAGTGTAGCTCGGTGCTACCTTGTCATTTGGAAGGGTTTCAGGGTCATCCAGCGTCGACACCCCCTCCCTATCACCCTCGTGTTTGATTTCTTGCACTCGTACCTTTATTAATTACTTGAGGTGACACTGTAACGTCGGTCCACAAAATGTAAATACTGTATGTAGTATGTTACGGCGATGGAAATGTGCTTTTGTTACGGATTCAACCGTATCCTGGTACGTCTTTGGAGGCCACGGTGCTAAAAATTAATAATATAGTAAAATGTTACTGAAGTTGGCTGGAAGAAAACAAACCAGAAATGTTTCAAAAAAAGTCTTTTCTTGTGAACATTGAACTGTTTTTCATGTGTTGCTCTCTGTCGTGTTGGTGGTAATGAACAGCTACTGCTCGGTAACAAGGCTGTCTCTGCACTGCCGACCAATTTGGGAATCACGTGACAGCTGGAGGAACTTTTACTGCATTCACGTCGTTTAGTTAGACTTTTGAGCAATGCGGCTTGCCGACACAGAATCATGTCTTCCTGTGTGTTTGCGCGGCGGTGGAAACCAGGCGTTATAGTCCCAAGAGATAGACCAGATTTATTTACCCTAGAAATGCGGCATACCCACTTATATAATCAAAATATGTCATTCTTAGTACAAATCAGTGGTGGGGGGAGATGAAATATGACGTCATTAATATGGCCGCCATATATCTACATCGAGGCATTACAATGGCTGTATACAGTAGCCCCATGGCTTCTCTGGTGCTGACTGACAGTTCACAGCTGACTTCTGACACTCAACGTTTTGGTATATACCTAAATTTTGACTGTCATAAGTGACAGCTGCTAAATACTTGTCTTTGCAGATCATATGGTTTGGCGTAGGGATACATAATTTGGTCTGGTAACTTTTCAAAGGTGTCATCTGTCAGCTGTGAACTGTCAGTCAGCACCAAAGAAGCCATGGGGTTACTGTAGTTTGTCCATGATAGGTTTTTACCTGGGTGAAAGCTCTAAAATCATATGTTTAGGTTTTGGGTTGCCAACACTTGTAAAGGATCACTGTTTTGTTTTGAATGTAAAGATCTTTAATTACCTTCCCGGCACAGATTTATCTGATTACCAAACCCTTCCTTCACCTCTGACAAGACATCTTGTGAATGTGGGGAATGCCATACCGTTGTTCGGATTCCACGTTAAACTGTAGGTCCTCCATTTAATCTCACAATCACCCTACCATTACACATTAGCGTAAGTGTGTATGACCCGAACGGGTAGTAAGATGCGGTGCTAATAATAATTTAATTACCTGTTATATTTTACATTTAAAATAACGTAAACTTAAGTTTTATCGTACTATTTCATTTTTTTTAAATAATTTCTTTTTAACCAACTTGAAACAATATTTTAAACATAATTAAAAGCACTTATTCTTCGTGTCGGAACGTTATTGGCTATGTTTAATATAGTGCATACATCAACACCTTTTAATAAAGGCATCGTATTTACTTGGAAAAGAGGAAATACTTTTCTTTTTTATATATATAATACATTATTTTATCGTATTTCGAAATATTTAACTGGATACAATATTTTTATCAACCGCGTGGGTGCATCATTGTAAAAAAATAATTGTTTCCGTCATGTTCAAACGCATGGTTTGAATTCGTCGGTCGCTATTTTAGTTAGACCTTTTGTGGAAGTGCTGTGAATAATTTTTTAAAGTGGAATAAAACGATAAATAAACTTTGTGTCCGACCTCTAGTAAATATATAAATAATATTGGCCAAAATTACTGTGATTAACTATCATATTCATATATTACCATCTGTTTTCATTACAGTCACCCAAAGTGATGGATGTCAGCTGTTGGCGTAGGGATATATTAGGGACTATTTCTAGTAACTTTTAGAGCTGTCGGGGAGACCTGGCGGTATAGGCGTAAGGTGTCAGACTTCTGTGCTGGCGGCCGGGGTTCAATCCTCGGTCCCGGCACATATTTATCTGATTACCAAACCCTTCCTTCACCTCTGACAAGACATCTTGTGAATGTGGGGAATGCCGGGCTTCCACCGTGGTTCGGGTTCCATGTTAAATTGTAGGTCCTCCATTTCATCTCACAATCACCCTACCATTACACATTAGCGTAAGTGCGTATAACCCGAACGGGTAGTAAGACGCGGTGCTAATAATAATAATTTTCGAGCTGTCATCCAAGTAAACTTAGGTCGTGAATGAATTATTACTTCATACTGGTTAGTCGTGGAGTGTTTGTCACGTGATGCTTTCAAGCGTTTCTGTGTAACTGAAGAAGACGCGAGCTGTAGGAAATGTGCGCGATGCTGCATGAGATAAACATCTTGACCGCGCGTGCGCACTGTGTCACAGGTACGGGTAATCGTCTATTTATGGTCCTTTCAATTACAATGACGTCATGCGAGCTAACAGGAACAGCGTCATCTCCATGTTTACAGCAACCTTTTAATTCTTTATCTCCTTTTTTTGAACGGCACACTTGAGCAGATGAGCCTCATATTTTATTCGATTAATAAAAAACCTCATTTGAAAAGTGATTTTTAAAACTGAAAACGCGCACCAGTACAATTTTTTTTTAGCACCGCGTCTTAGTACCGTTCGGGTTTTATGCCTATTTACTAATTACACTAATGTGTTATGGATTAGGAAGGTTTAATTTAGAGGTAGTGTGCCCGCATTAGCGCGAAGGGAGAGTGGAAAACCACTTAGAAAAAAATCTCCCTCACTGCACCAGTTTGGGATCGAACCCGGTTCTCCGCGTCTTCGGCAGTCTAGTCCAACACGAGAGTAGTGCGTTATACCACGCGGCCACCGAAGCGGGTAGTGACTAATTATTATTTTTGATAAAATCATTTTTAAATATATTATCACTAAAATCTCAAATATCGTTTTTATCTTTAAATTTAAACCTTATGTTGATTTTTTTTATAACTGTCGATAACACTATTCTATACACTACAGGTGACCTGGTGGTCTAGGGGGTAAGGTGTCAGACTTCTTTGCTGGCGGCCGGGGTTCAATCCTCGGTCCCGGCACAGATTTATCTGATTACCAAACCCTTCCTTCACCTCTGACAAGACATCTTGTGAACGTGGGGAATGCCAGGCCTCCACCGTGGTTCGGATCCCACGTTAAACTGTAGGTCCTCCATTTCATCTCACAATCACCCTACCATTACACATTAGCGTTAGTGCGTATAACCCAAACGGGTAGTAAGACGCGGTGCTAATAATAATAATAATAATAATAATATACACTACTTGTTTGTTTCAAGTTTTACTTATTTTACTAAAAATTAACACATTTTGTGTATCATTATTGAAAATGATCGGATTTAATTCACGATTTAGTTGCGAGCTCCTAATTATAAACTGAGTTTATTCTGATCCAGGCCGAGATCAGGTGTTGGTTGTTAGGCCAAGTCAGTCCTTCGTGAGGGATGCTGAACACGTCTGGTTTTTACAGAGGGGATTGCATCCCTAAACGAAGGGATGAAGAGATTGCTACAGCACGCACAGACCCTCCCTCGGTGGCCTAGTTGGCTAACGTGCTAGGTTCGTGTTGAGCTAGACTGCCGAGGACGGGGAGATCGAGGTTCGAATCTCACTCTGGTGAACTGGGGGGTGGTTTTTCAGAAATTGTTTTCCACTCTCCCTCCTCGCAAATTCTTGTTCATCTCCTCTAAATTCAACCTTCCCAATTCCTAATCTATTAGCGCAATTGTAATACGTAAGCGTATAACCCGGACGGGTAGTAAGACACGGTGCTAAAAAAAACTACAGCACGCAGAGGGCTGGGATTTTAAAATTAGTGGCCCCTGTGCACAAATATGTGCACCTAGAAGCTGGAATGATAATTTTTTATGAGATTTAAAAAATGTATTAAAAACTGGTTTGAAATAAGTAAAATTAAGATTTTTTCTGTTTGTCTGAAGCAAATAAAAGCCTATCATTGCGTGGTTACCCCTGGCAAAGCCGGATACTTCTGCTGATTAATATATACTTATAATAAAGCACCCTAGGTAGTGATCACGCTGCCATAACGCATAATTCTCATCTTATCTAGTTCGCCGGAGCCAGAAGTTCGAATCCTGGTCGGGTGTCTTGTAGTGGTTTTCCCCCCTTAGTGATTTGATTTTCCAACTCCTACCTCCTGACAAATGCTGGTACATTTCTAAATTTTACTTTCCTCTTCCTTACTACCATTAATGTGAATATGACACTATGCATTGTTAGGTGATTGGTTAATATTCCTCACTTTCGAATTTTGATTTCGATTGATCCGCTTCGGTGGCCTCATGGCCTAAGGCGCTACTCTCGCAATAGCCTATACTGCCGATGACGTGGAGATAAAGGTTTGAATCCCGGTCGGGTGCACTCTACGATAATGCGGGTACACTTAATCTAAATTCAACCTTCCTCATCCCTAGCCCATTAGCGTAATAAATAGGCTACATAAGCGTATAATCCGAATGGGGATTCTTTGAAAACCTGGAAGACACAGAGAATCTGGTTATATTAAAATAGGGGCAACCCTGAATAACAGCGTTATTGCATTCCCCTACTGGCGTAACTTTGATAAAAGATGGAGACATCATTATTGAACATTGTAAACTTTGATTTTATAATCCTTGAAGTAAATAAACTTGTTTTGGGTAGAGCTCAATAATTATTGCTGTCGATAGAAATTGTGGTTTCCCCTCTAACTGATAGCTTCACCCAGTAAAGGTACCACTGGCAACTTAGACTAACCAGTGTTACAAGATGTCTTATATTTAAGGGGAAGATGACCACACGAAAACAATGAAATGACAACGCTGTTTCCCATGAGCAACAATGCAGTTACCTCAAAGATGATATCAAGTGTAGTACGCACGAATATAACAAAACAACGAACGGATTTACCTTTAAATAGTTTTTTTTGTTCTCACCGTGTTGGCATACATTCAGGCGAAACTCTCTCGGATTATAGACCAGTGCGGTCGGTGTACACCCTACTGTTAAAAGGGTGATTTACATTTTAAATGGTCAACTCCTTTTCTACTAAATTCTGTCGTCATGCTCTCGTTGTTCAATTAAAGTAATGCTCGCCGGTTAAACGCCTTATATAGTCTCCTCCCCTCCCCCCTCCTCGGCTGAGCCNCTTCACCGACCGCGGGTTCATTCTTTGTTGACAGAGAGTGGAAGCGGTCGATCAATCTTCAGTCTGTCAGCGATATTTAATCGTCTTAAAGTTGAGGAAACCATATCCGCCCGTGGCTTGTCGATATTCAACCAATTTTTGGGTTGGGAAATTATTATCTAAATTGCCATTGATCTCGTATATTTAAAATAAATAATTATTTTACGATTTTTCTATTTTGGAGATAATTACTGTGTTCATTGTCGTTTTCATTGAACATTATATACATCAGACGCGTCATGAATGCCCGGTAAATATTTTAAACTAAATTGTTAAATATTTTCGGGTATTCTATCGAGCTGTTAAAAATTTTTTTTGGGAAAAAACAACATAAAAACCTCTACCTAACATGCATGTATTTAATATAACTTATTTAAATATCTTTTGCATGTCTGTGCCTGCGCGCGCGTGTGTAGTTAATGATTAATTATTTGGTAGGCTTAGTTTATTATAATGTGAGGTTATAAATAACTATTTAAACGATTTCACTAGGCTGACCTTTTTTTCCTGTGTGAGTTTTGCTCCACCTTAGGGATATTTTATTTATCTCATTGCCATCTGTTTAGGCTATACGCATATACGATAACTACTTTAATGGAGATGGGATGAGGATAGAAGCATTTGCTTGGAAGGAGAGTGGGAGACCAATTAGGAAAACCCTCGGTAGACCCTAGAACCCTGATATACCCATCTTCATTGGGGCGGTCTAACATGAGACTGATGCCTTAGCTTAGATATTCGGGCCCTGAAGCTGATCTAATGGTGAATAACAGCCTAACTATTCTAACTATATATATCCATAAGATGAGGTCAAACTGTAAGGAAAGGCATCCACATTCGCATGAAGAAAGGACGTAAAATCACTACCTCATTAAACCATTAGTACATCTGTTTGGGAGTGAACCTTGGTCTTCTTGAGTAACAGTTGAGAGCACAAGGTTGCAGTGCACTTAGGACTTAACCTACTACTCATACTCGGTCCCTAAAGTTCCTAAAAATGAGTAGATGAAATGTTTATGGGTACTTAATGTGAATTTGTATGATTTTTACTATACATTTTTAGGCAAGTTGAAGAAATCCTGGCTTGATGTATTTAAAAATTGGTACGTTTCAAACTTTCGTCTTGGGTGAACGTTAAATTGCCTTATGAGGACCCTTTCTGCTTGTCACTTTTATTTGCTGTCCTGGAGTTGATCCTCTTTGGTTCGCATTTATACTATTTCTTGTGGTAGCTGTCTGTACCTTCTTTCCTAGAGGTCTCCCTTTTGACCATGTCTTGTGCTGTGTTTTTCCCATTTTGAGACTTGATAGCAGTTCTTTTTTTAAAAAAAAACACCTCATAACATTTTTATAAGTGAGGGAGTCCAGAGCAAGCTAAAAAAAAGTTAAAGGATTGGAAGCCCTTAGCTTCAAGTCAAAAGTTCAGAAACACTTAATTGTATCTGGGAAATACATCCAGAATAAATGCAACATAAAAAGAGACTCTATCCTTCATGATATTACTTTTTTAAATCCAAAAACTCTCAAAAATACCAGCTGTAAAGAAAACTTCTGAAAATTGCAAGGATGATGCCTTTTGATGTCCATACAGACCGCTTGATCGATGAAAGGAAGATTATTAAAGCAGGAACCCTCATTGATGATGACCTTGAAACGTTTCGGAAATAAGTTTTTTTTGGCAAAGAATGTAACGAATGCCATAAAATACAAGGAAGTAACAAAAGTGGTTAAAACCTGTCTTTCATCGTCACATGGTAATTCTGATGTTGAGAGAGACTTCTCAACATCTGCACATGTGGTCACACGGAAAACAACTGCTATGAAAGCACACTTGAATGTCATAGTCGTCTTGAAGTTTTATGGCAATAAACCAGCTTGTGTTCCATTCACAAAAGAGCTCATTGGCCAGGGAAGAAATCATACTTGGAGGGAACCGATTTGGGAGAAAAGAGACTTAAACGAGATGAGATAGAAAGGGCAAAAGAACAAGCCTTAAGAGTAGAAAGCGAAGAAAATAAGTATTTTGATATGAAGACAAATTTTGCCAATAAAAGAAGTTCAGAAAAAGAGTTCTGCTGATACACTCCTTGAGCAAACATCATCATGTATTACATACAGGCTGAAAAGAAAAAGCTTTGGGCTGTTGGAGGGATATCAAGTTTTAAAAATCGAAGAGAACAAACATGGCAAATAAAGAAACAAATATATAAACAAAGACATCAGAAAAAATAAATGGTACGGGACTCCGCACGGACTTTCTCGCTCTATTGTTTGAAAATGGAGATATTTACTCAAAACTCGTAATATAAGTGAAACGAAATAATATACACTAGCAAACCCAAGTATAAATTGCATTATTCTTATGTAAAACTTTTTTTTAAGTCCCCGGTTTTAAATTTTATAATTTTGTTTTTAAAGAATTAATTTCTTCATTTGTATGTTTGGACCGATAAAACAGGTCAATGTTGGGTCCACAAGGGTCAACACTTCATATTAAAATTTCAACTTCCGGTTAAAATTTTCGACATTTTATTAGGTGTTGCAAATCTTCATTCCATCTCATTGCTATTAAATTCCTCATTTATAAATTTTGACCAATTAAAAATGTAAATATTGACTATTGAGTCTAAATTGGATATAGATCATTGTTGTACATAAACTTTTAGAGACTTACTCATATTTAATTACTCTATGGCCTTGGAGAATTATTGCGTTAAAACTTTAGTATCTCTCTACAAATAAAGCTCACAAAATTGTATTAATATATTTGCCAATATCTCAGAAACGGTTGGATTTATACAAATATATTTCATATAAAAGTTTTTAATTTTTAATAGTACTACAATTTTGCAATGATAAGTTATTTAGTAGTATCGCAAATAGTTGCGGAGATACGGAAATTTCTGTTTCTGTAAAGTACCCTAATATTAATTTTCATGGTAAAATGCAAATCGCCAGTTTATTTATAATCTTAATTAACTTCATGATACGAATTTTAATCAAAATCGTTAGCGTCGCTTTTGAGAAAATCGATTTTTTCTCTTTTCGCCCTTTCTTAAACTACTCTTACTTTTAAGTTTAAACAGACACACAGACAGACGTAATGGCAAAGACCACTTTTTAGAGTTTGGGGGGTCTTGAGACGTCGACATCCATCAACATTTCAGGTTAAATTTTCTTTTGCGGTGGAAATACTTATGTGTGTGTGTGTGTAGCTTGAGAGTTATTGGTTTTATAAAAATATGCTTCAGATAAAACATTTGTGTTATAAAGAGACCTATATATTTGTAAGGATAAGTAATTTCATATCTCAAATAGTTTAGGAGATATTACATAAAAAAAGATAATTTACGCATCAGACCGGAGCTTTTAAAGTCATTTTGCTGAAATATTGTGAGAATCCATTTTGTTTGGAATATTTAGAAACGAAATTTAATCAAAATCGTTAAAGCCGATTTTGGGAAAACCGACTTTTCTCTTTTTGCACTTCGGTAAACTACCCTTAATTTTAGGGTTAGATATCCAATTCCAAAAACTCTTCGGGGCAACCCTATGAAAACCCCAGATACCAAGTTTTAGCCCGATCGGTAAAATAGTTTAGGCTCTAGTTGGAGAGACAGACAGACGGAAAGTCAAAAACCACTTTTTTGGATTCGAGAGGTCATGAAACGGCAATATTCATCAAAATCTTGAGTTCTATTTTTTTTGACGATCACAATACTTTCTCTAACTGTGTAAGATAGCGAGAAATTAAAGATCAGCTTTTTTAATAACTCCATTATTTTGAGAGGTCTGCCAAGAAAGAAAATTAAAGTAGTAAAAAATACAAAATACTTTTTTCTTTCTTTTTAATTTTATTCTTATTTCTAATTTAATTAATTGTTAGCCTAAGATATAATATGTAAATGATAGTCAATAGTTAAATGTGATAGGTATAATTTTAAGAAATACATATTAAAAAGAAATAATGATTTGGGGTGTAAGAGTATTCAGTATATTTATGCATTTTGACTATAATAAAAAGTAATCATAAGTACCATCCAGGGTCAAATCAAAAAGCTATATTTTAGTCGATTAATATGGCTAAGAGTTAAAGTTAAAATACAAGCTAAAAATAGAAACTTAAGAGCTAACAGAATTATTTTGGTTTGACCTAAACCGGCTTAGGGCTAGGATTAAAAAATAACAAAATGATTTTGAGTAACATTTATGTTGTGCCCATTGATTTTTATGAGGTCCCTTTTTTTGGCCTGAAAGTACCCTAAAATAGACCTCAACACGGAGTATGAGCCCTTCTTAACCCTAGAGTGGCTCTTGGAAGGGAAACCTCATTATCGGGTCCGTGACTCAGCTGCGGAACCCTAAAACCGTACTTGAATTATTAATGAAAATAAAAATGGTGAGCTCGACCAATTTACTACCCAAGGCAATTTTCTCTGCTATTTACTAATCGCGCCTTGCACAATCCAATTTTCATAGGAAGGACCTTATACGACCGCTTTAAAAAAAATATTTGAACTACTTTCACGTATTCATACGTCAGATCATGTGATCTGTAGCTGTCACTTTTGGTAAATATAATCAAAACCCATAAAATAACATTAGTAATAAAAATATTTTTTTAATGAAATCAAATACTCCACAATTTTTGTAGCTAAGTTCAGCCTTTAAATGGTTTTATATAGTTGTAATAAAACTGATTATATATTGGATTTAACATACTGTAAATATTTTCAAATAGTAAATTTGTAGCCAATTTGTTTAAAGTCGCTTCAATATGTATGCACCTTCTTTCTGGTCATATTATTATTATTATTATTATTATTATTATTATTA